>JAKCPI010012626.1:0-68155 GCA_023213315.1 Euborellia annulipes
ATCTATATTATAATAAAGCTGAAAAGACGTTTTTTGATTAAGGTACTTCTAGACCACCTAGAGATATGGGGTTTTTTGCATTCGATTCAGAATCCTCTAAAACCAAATAGAAAAATCCAAAATCTTAAAAAAGTTGTACCACTTTTTTTTAAGAGGGGAAAAACTCATTTTTTTCGATGTTTTTTCAAAAATTTCACGATATTTTTTCATTTTTTCACTCATATCTTCTAAACGGTTAAAGATATCTTCAATATCTGAATTAGTCAATAATCTGCATTAAATTTTGAAAATGACAAACCTCTTTTAACTATTTTTGAGGTTTGTTTACACATATAAATAATTCGTGCAAAAAGAACCTCATTTTTGATGATTTTGCCGCGGCTTCAGTTCATTTTCATTATTTTTTTGCTTCAGTATTTATAGTCCGATTTCAATAATTCTTTTTGCGAAATGATCCTCTCATCTTATACTTTTAGACAGGTAAATTTCATTTTTTTTCATCAACCCCTTCTATTTAATTTTCAAGTGTGAAAAAAAATAACATGAAAATTTTCATTTTTTGAGATGGTTTTTAAACATCTGTGTCTTTAGACAAGCTAGACAATTGCGGTTTTTTTTATTTGATTCAGTACCATCTGCTGACGACTAGAAAAATCCAAAATCATGAAAAAGTTATACCCCCTTTTTTTAAATTACAAAAAACTCATTTTTAGCCGATTATTTTTTTACATTTTTGGCTATATTTTTTGAATGATAAGAGATATCTTCAATCTCATAATTTTGTATTTTTCTACATTAAATTTGGAAAAGAATGAGACCCTTTGCACTATTCTAAGGCATTGTTTAGCGGCTGTGCAACTTTTGGCGTGTGATACAAAATTTTTTTTTATTAATTTTTTTCATATTCATGGCCATATTTTTTAAACGATTATCAATGTCTTAGATATGATTTACTTTTTATAATCTACATTAAATTTCCTTTAAAACGAGCCCAGTTTGGACCTGATAAGCCTCTATTTAAGTTCTTTAAACTTTTTCTAAAAATGGAAGAAATTTTTATTTTTTGTTTGTTTGTTTGAAGAGTTTCTTTCAATTTTCGCCTATATTTTTTGAATGGTAAGAGATATCTTCAATCTCATAATTTTGTATTATTCTACATTAAATTTGGAAACAAATGAGCCACATTACAGCATTCTCAGACATGGTTTAGTATACTATCTATTCGTCAATCACGAGACAAACTTTTAAGTAGATATTTTTTTTCCGAGATATTTCTATACAATTTTAGCTATATCTTTTTAATGGTAAAAGATATCTTGGATATCCAAAGGTTTTCACATTTTAGATTAAATTTTGTAAAAAATGAATACCATTTCATTTAATTCAGACATTGTTTAGGGTATTTAAAACCACTTCTAAAATGTAAGAAATTTTTTTTTGTTTGATTGCTCTGAATGATCCACATTGCAGTATTCTCAGGCATGGCTTAGTATCTAAAATGAACGAAATTATAGATTATTTCAATTTTTTCTTTAGATATCTTCAAAACATAGCAAAAAAATCATTTTCAATTCATTCCCTCATAGAGCCTTCCACGACCACAACATTTCATTTGGCTCATATTCTTATTTTTTTTTACTTAGCGCCGGGTATTTTTAACATTCTTCAGATCCGGAAATTTTTCAAACCCTCCCGTACCGACGAAAATTTAGTGAATGAATGAATGAATGTCTAGGAATTTTTTTTTTTTTAAACATTCACACTTTTTTCTCATTCACACTCACATTCTCACAGTCTTTTCGGCAACTTAGGCCATTTAAGACTTTGACGATGTATGATACCCCTGAATCATACATTGTATAAAATTTCTTTTATTTAATAAAAAGTTTTAAATAATACATCAAATAAAAAAAAAATTATTTAAAAATATTTAATTTTTTTTACATATTTAAATTTATAATAAATAATAAACTTTTTCAGATGTCAGAAAAAAGAAATATTTTAAAATTGTTTATTTTTAACTTTGCCCATCAACCGTAGGTTGAGGTAAAGTTAATGTAATCGTAAAAAAAATCGAAATTTTTCTGAAGCTGCCAAAATTCGTTTTGAGGTCCCCTGAATCCATTTAAGTAGTTTTTGGAATGATGTGTGTGTGTGTGTGTGTGTGTGTCTGTGGTAAATTTTTTCGTCAACGAAAACTCAAAAACTATTTGTTCAATTGTTTTGAAATTTTGCACCCATAAACTAGGGGTAGAGGCCATGAAGTGAAAAGCTTTTGCTAAACATCGGACCATTAGAGGGGGGGGGGGCAAATATTTTTTCTTACATAACCTATACTTTTTTTTTATATATTCAGAAACAAGACTTCCTCCCGAGTAAAATGATATATAATATGTATAACATCGGACCATAAGGGGGAGCTCTAGGGGGGAGGGAATATTTTTTTCTTACATAACCTATAATTTTTTTTATATATTCAGAAATATTCAGAAACTAGAATTTCTTCTGAGTAAAATGATATATAATATGTATACCATCGGACCATTAGGGGGCTCTAGGGAGGGAGGGCAATATATTCTTTTCTTGAATAGTGGGTGGGCAAAGTTGTGCGCTCGGCTTAGTCCGACCCTTTATTTTTTAATAGAGCCTTGCCCGTCCGATTTCATTTGCATGCCCGTCCTCCTAATCAGTTTATTAAAGTGAAATTTAGACTTGCTACCCGCCCATAATTTTTTCATGGTCTTCAAAACCCACAGGCCGGGCAGGGCGAATATTCTATTATTTTAAACTTGATTCAGTGTATTTTCATTTGGGCAGAAATCATATGGGCTTTAAAATTAAGGGGAAAACTACTGATCACGTCCCGAGACGCCGCCCGCCAGGGGCCAAGTTGGGAATGGCGCGGCGAAGCCGCGCCTTTCCAACTTGTTAAATAATAAATGTCAATTTCTAACGTTATCTTGATTCATGTATTTTACATATTATTGGAAAAATTTCACACACACACACACACATGAACAGTAATTCTGCGATAAATATCTTGGATGGTTATAAATTGGCTCCTAGATTTATACTTAATTAAATAGAGTCACGTTTGAGCCGCAATTCAGGGGGGGGGGAGGATTCTAATCCTGAAATTGCTGCTGGACATCCGCTGACCGACCCTTGTTCACCCTCCAGGGTCATTAATTCCAGCCAAAAGGAGAGGGGGAGGTGAGAGACGAGGATTTATGCAAATTGACAAGGATTTAAAAAAAAAAATTTAAAGTTTACTTACTATAAATCCTTTGTATTTAAAAAGGTTATGAATCGTCAATATTAAACAAGAATGTATATGCATCATTTCCATAACTAGAAGCGAATAAAATTAAAGAAGTGTTTGTATAATTCTTCTTTGTGTTTATGGAATTGTACAAATAATAAATATAAATTGGAAACTGTTGGTTCTAGTAGAAAAATCATTTAATTAAGGGGCTTTAGGAGGCCACATTGAATCTTTGGTCCGAAAATACTTAGGCATTTTAAAGTATTTTTTAATGCAATTTTTTTTATGAATTAAATTTGTGAGCATTTAACTTAATAAAAAGCTTTTTTTAAATTATGATTAATAAAAAAATAATGAAAATTATTTTTTTTTTATAAGATAGAAAATGTAAAAAATATTCTATTATTATCCTAATCTTAATTTTAAATCTAAAAATGTAAAAATCATTAATATTCAACCCCTAACCATTAAATAAATTGGTGATAAAGTAAAAAAAATAAAAACGATTAAATAGTTGAGCACTCTTGCAAAAGATGGCAGGCGAATCTAACACCCCCGCCGTTATCAGATCACCTATAAATATATATTTATATATTCTTATGCTGTTATAAATGATAGTTCCGGGTTGACCGAGCCGGAGCTCTGTCGTTTGTTTTATTTTTTTAGTATAGCTTTGACTCCTGAAGCCCCCCTTAAGTAAATTTTTATTCAATGACATTTTTAATTGTCATTTTGACGTTGTAATAAAATACACACAATAATACATTAATTTTGACTAAATGTTAACGGTTAGGCTTTTAAGTTTTTACTTACAGAAAAACAATTTGAGGCAAGGGCGGTCTATTCTCTAAGCAAAACGTTAAATTTTAACATCTGTAACAACATTAATTCATTTTCATTTCAAATAGCTATTCTGTAAACAAAAACTTTAATACCAAAGCGTTAACATTTAGTAAATAGTTTTAAAAATTAATGTCATGTCTAGGGGGGTGGCTTTAATATTTTAACGTCGTATTTAATGCATATAAATGGTTACTAAAAAGTAAGGTTATGATTTTGATAGCTTTGAAATAAAAGCAATATGTTAACGCCGCTGTTAAAACTTAGCATTTTTTTCAACGCTGATTGTTTTTACATTACTTTTTAACACCCATTTGTTGATTTTAAATTTTAACGTCTGTTTTTAGATAATAGACCTGAGAAAGTGTTAAAATGAATTAACACTGTTTACAGTTAACTTTTTTGCTTAGAGAATAGACGTGTATAAACACTATTAAATAATAAACTTACTTTCAAATCCCTTAAAAAAAAAAACTTCAAAATAAACAGCTCATATAATGAAACATATCACCAAGTGTTTTTAATTTTACGAGTAATATATGTCGATACAAAAAAAATCTGGTGTGACCAGCACAGAACACAACTTTTAATTACCGACCCGTGACACCAGAATTTTTTTCCTTGTGCCAATGAGGTTTTTAATATTCAATAACCATTTCCTCTTTTTTTTGTTAATCTTCTTAAATAGGAAATATCTTAACGTTTTTTTTTTTTTGTTTATCATAAGGGAAGACTTGGATGGTTATAAATATGTATAAGACCCGTCTCAAATATTGGCATAAATATCATTAGCGGCGAAAAGGAGTGGTGCGGTGCTTGCAGCCTGGATGGATGATGGCATTTCTACCTCTCTCTCTCTCTCTCATTTCAACTCATTCTCCATTCGAGTGTCAAATTCATTCGGATCGGTAATCTGTCTTGAGGGGATGGATTAAAAAAAGAAAAAAAAAAAAAAAGTTGGAAATAAAATCTCTTGATGATATTTTAAATATGTAAATCAGAAAAAAAAAATATATGGAGCATTCCACTTTTGAACCCGATTTGGATGAAATTTTTATTATATGCATTAAGAAGGCAAGTGCTGTGGTTTACGGATCTGAAGTCTCAGCACAACTCGGGTGAGAGGCGAAGTTGCCGCAAATATTTCAACATCCTCTTTTAGGGTAGGAAAGTGAGAGAAAATCTCACTCACAAGGGGAATGCATAGCCTTCATGTCACCGAAATTTATTTTATGTGTAGTACTTAATGAAAAACAAATTCTGTTAAAGCGAGAGAATTCACTTCTCAACCGTTCGTCTAAAAAAAAAATTGTTAAAGATTTCGTCAGCATGTCTTAATAACATATATGTCAAAATAATTTATTTGAAGCATGCTTGGTGGTTTTCTTCATTTGAATGGTTCACGTGAAAAACAAAAGATTTTTTAATAAATTGTATATTATTTTTTATTTATTTAATATTTTTCTCTCTCTGATAAGGCCTATGATTATTAATATTTATAATTTAAATCTATCTTTATTTTTTTAAATATCTGTATTAGTAAACTAATTCATCATCTTTTTCAGAGCGCATTCCACAGTTTGGCGTAGTGTGTCATAAAAAGTATGCCCAAAAAATCAAGTAATTCAAAAATTTGTCAGAATGGTAGCTGATAATATTTAATGCATTTAGTTGATTTTCATTGATCTTTTATTTATAAATGTTATTATATATTATGTATCTTTTATAAAAGCATAAAAATATATAAATATAGGCCAGATATAGGCTAAAAGGGGATCGGCTGTTAGACTAGCCTGCCATCTATTGCAAGAATGCGGAACTAATTTGACAGTTGATTTTTAAATAAATCATCTAAGCTATTTTAAAAATTTCTTAATTAATATGTGATTAACAATAACAATAAATTCATTTTTAAATTTAAAAAAAATTAAAGATTATTGGGACAGATTGTTTTTTTGTATTTGCTTGATAACAAAAAAATTAATTACGATAATTTTTTAATAAGTCATTAAAAAAATTATAGCTCGATGTCCCAATAATCTCTTATGAATTTAATTCATCTAAAAAATAATCGCATTGAAAAATTCATTATAATAGTCTAGTTTTTTTTAAGTGCGTTTAGATTTCGCTCCTCAAAAAATTAGAATTTTTCAGGAATCATTAAAAACTGTTTCATTCACAAATAAACGAGTTTTAAAGGGCTTTTTTGGGCTCAATACAGTATTTGTGGTTTAATCTGATAAAATGGGATATGCTCTTCCGGAATGCTCTCCTGAACAGAGTTGGCAAGTTTTATCCCGCCGAGTATAATACACAGTTTTATACATGGATTAAACTACCAAGGATAAAACTAGGCATATGTAAAAAAAAAACTGTAAAAAAAAACCAACTACCTGAAAAACAGGTTAATAAATAAATAAATTTTATATGAATTTCCTTTCTTCAAGGGCTCCGAGTTTTATACATTTTATACAGTTTTATCCGTGATTTTTGTATAAAACTACAAAATCTTGTATATAACCCAACTCTGATCCTTTTAAATCATCTAATTTTTTACTATTAATGGGCACCCCCAAATCACAAGTCACTAACTTATGTTGTTTATGCAATGAACGTCTATTGCAGGGTACTATTTTGAAGAGGAAGGAATTACCTTTTAAGGTTGTTCGGATAGTACATCGTAAGTCATAATAGAATCTAAATTTTTTTTAAATAAAATTAAAAATTTGAATGCCAAAATTCCTTATTATAATTTAGTCGTGACCTATCAGAGTTTATAATTGGATTAAGTTAATAATTTAATTACCAAAAATAATAAATGAATGACTTTTGACTTGAGCAGTTTTTCACGTAATATAGAACTGGCAACATTGCATTCATCAACTATCTATTTTAAATCTTAAACGCCTTAAATTTTATTTTATTTAATATATTACAATGATTAATGCAAATCAGTTTAAACACAATGGACGATTTGCGAGAAAAAATATCGTAAAATGGAAAAAAAATGTTAACTGACAGCGAGAAAAGAGTATTATTTGATGCGACGTTGCCGGACTGGTCTCACTCTCGAACTTCCTTATTTTTAAATATTGGCGACTGTCATTTTGGAGAATTTTTTGACTTTCTTGTTAAAATATCTTTAAAAGCGTTGGGCAGAAACTTTGATTTTATGTTTAACGTATTCCTCGGAAGTGAATTGATAAAATGTAAGTTTTTTTGTTTTTGTATCAGATGCAGAGATGGCTATATAATTCGAAATGTGTGAATTTCGTCGTTATTCCCATAGGCTACATGTTAAATTTCAATTTTTTAAAAATTAATTACACGATAACCCTGCGTCAGATCTGCTTCAAAATTTTATTTTATACGTATTTGATAGTGATTAATAACATATTAAAAAATTAGCTTTTAATATTATAAAGTGCTTTAATATCCGAACAACCTTAATTAAGTAAGCGTTTACAGCAAAAAAAGCATATTTGAAAAAAATGTGACTTAGGTTTTGAAATGACCGATTCAATTAGATTTAGGTTCAATAAAAAACACCGATATGTATAATTCAATGGGAAATGTCAAATTTGTATGCCCACCCGTAGAAATGAGCGCCAAAAAAAAGGTCACGTGTTCTGGAATGGTTTATTACAATATTATAAACCACTACCGCCCTGGATTTCTTTTCCTAACATAGTAATGATGAATTCCGTTTTCTAAGAATTTTTTTTTCCCATCTCCCTCTCTCTTTGTTGAGTTTATCTCGTTGTGCCCAGAGAAAAAGAGAGAGAGAGAGAATCCATTTCAAAGCTACTATTATTTTGAATTGAATTCTGTCAACCACCTCCTAAAAAAAAAGGATGGAAAGGACGGGAGAAGGAGTTTAATAGGATTTTACCGCTTTCTTATTTCAATATTCCTTCTTATTTTATTTTTTTTTTTTTCTTCTTTTTCAACTCGGCCAGGGGATAGACAGACAGACAGACAGACTAAATTGGTTCTTTTTTATTTTTTATATTATTTTAATCTCATTTACTGTGACAAAATAATTAACTTTCTTAAAGAAAATGTATAAATATACTAGCAGCGCAAACCGCCTCTGGCGGATTCTTTATTTATTTGCTGCAATTTTTCGGATTAATTCATATAAGGCTCATTATATGGCCAAGCTAAAGCTCGAGTTTAGAGATTGCGGTGTAGGTTTTAGGTGAAACATATAAACACAACCTCAGACTAAAGCTCGAGGCTTTTTTTAAAGTAAAATAAAAGATAGACAGGTCTATTCTCTAAAAACAGACTTTAAAATTTAAAATAAACAAATGGGTGTTAAAAAGTAATGTAAAAACAATCAGCGTTAAAAAAATGCTAAGTTTTAACGGCGACGTTAACATGTTGCTTTTATTTCAAAGCTATCAAAATCATAACCTTACTATTTAGGTTAAGGACGCTATTTTTATTTTAAACACGACGTTAAAATATTAAAGGCACCCCCTAGACATGGCATTAATTTTTAACACTATTTACTAAATGTTAACGCTTTGGCTTTAAATTTTTGTTCACAGAATAGCTATTTGAGGCGAGGATGTGATTTTGAATAGTATTTTTTTAAGGTTTACATTACTTTTTAACACCCATTTGTTTATTTTAAATTTTAACGTTTGTTTTTAGAGAATTGACCTGAGAGGCGTTATCAATTTGCCTAGGTTATATAATATATTTTTTTTTTCTTTATATTAAACAAATTCAAAAAGAGTTTCAATTTTCAATTCAATTATAAGCTTATTATTTATAATTTCATTTTTATATTTTTTTTACATTTTAACCTCAAAATTTTCATTTATTATTTTTTTTTTTTAGGAGATTTACAAAAATCAGATTATGTTTGTTTTTCATCCATACAATTGATGAGAGTTTATTAAAATCAAAAAAAAAAAAAAAAAGTTTTGTTTTAAATTTATGATACAAACATTAATGATGCATGAATATGAATATTAATGAAAATTATTATATCAAATTTCACACATAGTTAATAATTTTGTTTGCATACTACATTCTAATAAATATTTTAACTTTTAATCTCTACATTTTAATAATTGTTAAAAAACAAAATGTGGATCAAATATTTAAATTGAACAATAAATATTATATGTAAAAAAAAAAAAAATTAAAAAAGCTTTTCAGAAAAAAAAAAAATTAAATTTTGAAATTATTAAAATAAATAAATAATCATTTTTTGGAATTTAGGCTTTCACAGTTGTTATCATTAGTAAAAGAATTAGATTTTCGGTTTAACTGTTAACTTTTCGGCCACTCATTCTGTGGCCTTCTTCAGGTACTATTCAGCTAAGATTACAAAGCTTGTTACATCTGTGACAATCTCAATTGAACTGGTCGAGAAAACAAGATGGCTGCCGCTTCTCGACCTGCACGCCATCTACACATGAGCGATCGCAGCGCCCCTACCTACAAATTGACACGAAATTTAAATATTGTATTTTAAAAAAATATATTAGTATACACTCTCTAAACTGTACAAATTATTATACACACACACATATTTTGTCAATAATAATTTGTACAGTTTAGAGAGTGTATACTAATATATTTTTTTAAAATACAATATTTAAATTTCGTGTCAATTTGTAGGTAGAGGCGCTGCGATCGCTCATGTGTAGATGGCGTGCAGGTCGAGAAGCGGCAGCCATCTTGTTTTCTCAACCAGTTCAATTGAGATTGTCACAGATGTAACAAGCTTTGTAATCTTAGCTGAATAGTACCTGAAGAAGGCCACAGAATGAGTGGCCGAAAGGTTGTAATTTTTACAAATAAACCACAGTTAAACCGAAAATCTAATTCTTTTACTAAAAAGAATCATTACTATATATAAAGCGCTAGAGGCTAGTATCCGGGCTGTGTGTATGTGCCGATCAGGACGCTGATTGGCTAGAGTTACAGAAAATGGAGCGGGAGAGGGAAATTTAAAATTTAAGTCAGAGCGGGAAATTTGAAAATTTCCAAACAGTCAGAAAGAATAAATTTGATGCATTTGCGGTCAAGGAGGTCCAGGGGGCGTAGTCACCACCGGTATAAGATATAATTCAATTTCAAAGAATATAAATATTTTTTTTTTTTACTTTGTTTGACAAGATAATTAAAATTATATTTAAAAAAATGGGAGAGAGAATGGGACGCACGTGTTTGTGAATACGCAACGTCACATTATTTCTAATGAAATGCAGCACACACACAACACAAACACGATTGGAAAATAATTTATCGATAGGTGAAAAAACGAAAAGAAGATTAACGTTAATTAGTTGCATCCAAGTTTTCCTCTCTCTCTTTTTTTTAATTAAATTAATCAACGTTGTAAGTTTGTTTGTAATAGAGGGAGATGGATTAATTACCCTAGCGGCATTAAGGTAACTCATTTATAAGTGAATTAATTTAAAAATGGAGTGTGTAAACATTACATTTGACATTTTAAATTAGATAATTTTTTTTTTTTATATGTTGGTAGAATTGCCTCATTTCAAAGGTTAAGCCGCCATTTTTGTTTTTGGTCCCTCTTCACGTTTCGTTTATGTCAACACATCTTGGGCTCCATCTTAAAGATTGTTATAATGAGGATTTTGTGATTTAAAATATGTTTTTTCTGCTTTATCTCTCATAACATTTATTAAATTCCACGCTTTAATCTTTAACAAAAAAAATAGAATTTAAATTATTAATTTTGAGGTTAACTTGTGTTTTATTTATAATTGTTTTTTAATGTTGACATTATTTTCAATAATCAGCCATTGTTAAAAACTTAATGAAATTAAACCATTACATGAAAGTCAGCAGTTTTCAAGATTTTAAAGTTTTTACAGTTAAAAATTATTGAAAATTCTTTTCTAGGTCGAAACTAAATATATCTGAAATGCCTTTTTATCTTTTTTACTTGGCCTTCGGGATTATTCATTTTAAAAAGCAATTTATATGATTTAAAAAATATTTTTTTCATATATACAGTATATATTATTTAGTGAATTTTAGTATTTTAATTTCAAATGTATAAATTCAATTATAGTCATGTGGGTATACGTTTTCTATGAAATCTCATATTAGAAATTGATTAGAAGAGGTTTTATTTAAATATCTCTAATGATTTTTGAGATAACAATTATTTGTAATATTTACCATTTATTTTTTAAAATATTTTTCTGTTCTTTTTTTTAATATTCTTTTAATAACAAATAAGATTAATTAATTTTATGTTATGGAAATATAATTTTCATTGATTAAATGATTAGATGTATAAATTGTTGTTATGAATTTCCAACTTGGGCTATTTAAATGAGTGATGTTTGTGCTTAATGAATAAATAGAAGAATGAATTATTTGTTATTTTTAATAATAATTTAATTAAAGAACATAAACACGCTAGAATGTTTACTCAAAAAATGTTTGTTCAAAGAATGAATAAATAAATAAAAAAAAAAAAATATTTAATAAATAAATCATAGGATTTTTTTTTAATGGCTTGAGTAAATTGAGAAGAACAGAGAGAAAGCAAAACGAGAGATTTCTATTCCCCAGCTCCTCCCCCGCCTCCACCGAGGAGCTCTCTAATGGCCCTATTAAGAGCAGTTAGCACGTGCACCCATATAACCTGTCCACCTGGAATGAACCTTGACCTCTCAAAAGGGTCGGTTAAATGCTTAATGGTTTCCCTGTATGTGTGCTTCAAATTGCCTATTCGATTTTATTTGAATGACCACATTAACGTAAATTCATATTTCTTCTTTTTTACTTTTTATAAATGTCTTTGATTTTTTTTTTTTATTATTTATCTCAAAAACTATTTAAGATATTTAAATAAAACTTTTTGCATTCAATTTGTGACATTACTTTATATAGAAAACGAATACCATATGGATATAGTTTAAACAATTTCTATACGGGCACAGGTCCCCGGTGGTTAGGTCCAAACAACAATACAAAAAACTTAAAAATATATAAATAAAGGATCATATATAGACTAATAAACATTGCATTAAATTTTGTACAAACAATTTATGTATAATAATACATACCAACTGACAACTCCGCAATATGACATTTGAGTTCACATTCTCAAAAAATGGACTAATGATGGTTATATTTCAATAAAACCGAAACTGTTACCTAAACAGAGTTTTATTTCGTGGAGACTGATATCTTAGCTTCCTGCTCCTGTTACCTATTGTATAAATAAATCAATTTATTAACGACCGCTTAGAGGGGCCAGTTCCTGGTGGCTAGGTCCAAACAAACACAATATATAAATTTAAAAATATAATAACTAAATTTATTAACGACCCGCTTAGAGGCATCAGTCCTCGACGGCTGGGTCCCAAACAAACACAATATATAAATTTAAAAAATATTAAAATAAATAAATTTATTAACGACTCCTTAGAGCTACTAGTTCCTGGTGGCTAGGTCCAAACAAACAATATAAAAATTTAAAAATATAATTAAATTTATTAGCGACTCGCTTTGAGACTGCTCGACTGTTGGGTCCCAAACAAACAATATATAAATTTAAAAAATAAATAAATATAATAACTAAATTTATTAGCGACCCGCTTTGTGACACCAGTCCTCGACGGCTGGGTCCCAAACAAACACAATATTTAAATTTAAAAAAAATAAATAAATAAATTTATTAACGACCCGTTTTGAGGCACTAGTGCTCGCTAGCTAGGTCCAAACAAACAACAAAATTTTAAAAAATAAATTTATTAACGACCAGCTTAGAGACACCGATCTACGGTGCTTAAGTCCAAACAAACAATACAAAAATTAAAACAAAAACAACTAAAAATAAATAAATAAAACTGTGTGTATATTAAGAGAGGCATTTTGTTAAAAAAAATAAATAGGGAAGGCGGAGGCTAACGGCCAAAAAATAAATAAATTTTTTCACTTTGTAATGTTATAGGCATGTAAAATGACTATTATTGAATTTAACAACATCATTTTAATGCATTGCAATGCAACTAACTAGCCTTTCCCATTGATGCTGGTTTATTCGCATTAAATTAACTCTCTCTCTCTCTCCGCTGACTTTAATCAGTGACCCATAAAACAGCCACTAATTAGAGTATTAATGATGTAACGCACTCAGGGGACTCAAAGGATCGGTAGAGAGATTTTCTCTTCTCTTATACAACAATTTTTTTTTTTTTCAATATACTGTACTATAACAATGAGATGAAATTTTGTTTGCACTGTGACGTTGAATAGAATCCCTCTCGTCCAAAAGGACACTGTTTATCTAATCCAGGCTATCTATCCAACTCCAGGGATAGCACCCCCTCTAGAAACAAGAAAGTTTAGGTGCTTGTTTAATATGAAATAGAATTGTAATCGCTATTGTCAAAAATGGCCTATGAATTAAAATTGAAATAAAACAAAATATCAGATCCTGATGTTCGATTCCGATTCAAAGCGATGAAAATTTTTCTTAAATTCTATTAGATAATTAATTTAGAACAATTTTTATTGGATATTTATTGAATATTTGATTTTGAGATTGTGGCTGTGATGTGATTACAGTGGAGAATTGGAGGTGTCAGCCAAATTGGGATTGTCCAGGTTAATAAAACTCCCAGGATAAGACGTTTCGGCCTGAAGATGGCCAAATAAATTCAGGCCGAAACGTTTTATCCTGGGTGTTTTATTAACTTGGACAATCCCAATTTGGCTGATACCTCCAATTCTCCACTATAATTTATTGAATATTATCAAGATCTCGAAAAATATTTTAAAATAAGTGACATTTCTCTCTTTCTAGAGCTTGAGGTTGACCTGGGGGTTGGTCCTCAATACCTGAACAATTATTATTCAAGGTTGGAATCAAGGTCGAACAGTTCTAATCTGATGATTCCGTATCATAAGACATTTCTTTATGGAAGATCGTTCCACATAGAATCCATTAGGCTCTGGAATTCCTTTCCTTCGCACATAAAATTGAGGACTTCCTGGTCTGTCTTCACTGGTGGGGTTAGATCACTCCTCCTTCGCTGATCCCTTGTCACCCTGGCGGGCCCAGCTCATCAGGGATTCTGCTACTACATTGAATTAGGTATATGTCTGGTTCGCTATTCTTTTACAATTTTTATTTTTATTATTGTCATTATTATGACAATCTTGTACCCTGTGAAACGATGGAAATAATGTAATATCTAAAGAGAGCAAATGGAGCTACTTAGTTCTGGCCCGATGTTGTAATAAACCATTATCTATCTATCGCTAATGCTTTTATCACAACTCAGGGGTCCACATCTTGTGGATACGTGGATGGTGATCGTGAGCTGCACTAGTTGGGACTGGCAGTACTTCTGTTCTTTGCATGTCATTCTCTTCCCTTCTATATTTCCAAATGGAGTCAGGCCGTGCGACTGGCCGGCCCGTTCTATTCCTTCTATTCTCTTCCGGTGGCAAGAATCCATTCTCAGCCGACTCCGCACTGCAGAATTAGCGAAGAAAGAAGAAGAAGCTAATGCTTTTATCAAAAAGTTATCAAGTGTGCCACCTTTTGTTTTGGAGGAAAATGAATTAGAATATTCCAACTGTGTGATGTCAGATTCGACTCTATACTGAGCTGGAAGGACCATGTCCTAGACGTGTCTAGGAAGACATATAGCGCCCTATACAGGTTCAAAAAGAACAAGGAATGTCTGGTCTGCCTATTAACATTAGAAAGATGGTTGTGGTTGCACTAATACTGCCTCACTTCGATTATTGCTGCCTTGTATATGGTGGAATGTCCGGTGAACAGAGTGTGGTGCTGGATAGGGTGTTCAACCCGATTTCTATTCGATAATAATATTAATACCAATAGACCAACACATAACATTCTATTATAATAAATGAAAATGGCTTAAATTTAAAAAAAAAAGAAGGGATTATTTTATGGAGCGTTGTATGTTTAGTGTGAACAGTTCTAAATATTTAATTGAATGCTAGAATTTTGCCTCAAAGGATGCTGGAATGAGCTTGAGGGTGTGTGAGGATGCTCATTCATATGACTGCAACACATGATGCGTCCTTCCTGGTGGACTTCCGGTTGAGATCAGGTCGACAAAAAGTTTGAATTTGTTCAAATTAAAATTTTATCAACATCTTCTGGATTAGTAAAGGCGGCGACATACTATCCTGTTTTGCGGCAATCCGCTGAACGGGATACGTTTTTGCGGGATGACGCCGAGCAGTCATATTATCCTCCGCTGCGGCATGAATGACAAATAATTGCGAGTATCTCTTGGACTGCAGAGTTGTTTTGACTTACAATGTTATCCAAAATTAAATATGTTTGTGCTCTTGAAGCTTGTGGTATGTTGAGACCGAGGCATAGGCGTTATTGGATGCATCCTTTTCATTGTGTAAATGATGGTTTTGAACGGTTCAACTCTTTTTATTCAAATATAAGACAATACCCCGAAAAATTTGTTGAGTTTTATCGGATGTCTGTTAAATCGTTTGATGAATTGTTGGAAGTATTGAAACCTTACATATCAAAGAAGTCAAGAACGATCAGGAGCCCGAAAATCGTGCTTCACAACAGGACAGTCTGACCGCTTCCACTGCCGTTGATCCCGCTGTCCTGCTTCGCGGCAACACCATCCTGCTGGTTTCCGCAAGATGCCGCTCTGCAGGACAGTATGACCGCGCCCACAACAGACAATGGATCCTCACCATCCCGATAAACGGGAGCCGTTTAGCGGGACGACAAAACAGGATAGTATGTAGCCGGCCTAAGAGCGTTTGATGTGAATGGTGGAGGAAGGATGTAGCGCTGGGCAGTGGGAGATTTCTTGTTTAAAAAACTGTACAAAATATAAAAATGCTCTAGGAGGCGACTGCCTCAGAGAAAATAAATTTTTCTTTCTTTCTTTCTACTGGAAATCGAACTAAAAAAACGCTACTTTAAATTTCCCATTTAAAAAGAGGTATTCGGGAATCTCTGACTATATATTTAATAAAAAATAACATGGGTACAACTCCTCATTTTATCCCGAGACGCCGGTCACCAGGGCCTAACTGCTCACGCCTTTCACACCACGAGATCCATCAAGCACAAAAGTAGAAAATGGGTTCAATTCCAGGTTGGACGATTTTTTTTTTTTTAATTATTTTTACATTTTCCTAATAATATATATAACCCTCTATATTGTTAATTTCATATATTTCTTTTGAAATTCCTAATGAAATAACGCACACATCACTCGAGTTGGTATAAATAAAAAAATAAAAATGGAATTACATTCATCTTTAAATTCATTTTTTTACATCTCTTTGTTTGAAATAATTTATTAATACGTCACGAGAGAGAGAGAAAGAGAGAAAAATTATTCTAATTCATTGTTTTAAATATATCTTTCGTTATTAATTTATATTCTTTGTTTCGCTATTTTTTTTTTTAAGAGGAAATTGATAAAATGAATAAAATAATAATACTAACTTCTCTGTTATAAAAAAATGTATTCTAATTCTTTTGTTATTAGATTAAAATTCATATATAAATGGATTAAATGGACTTTTATAGAAAAAAAAATGCATTTGAAGTTGAATGAAGTTTTTATCCATATATATTGAAAATAAATTTAATTATTATCTCTCAAAAAACTAAAAAAAAAAAAAAAAAAATAGTATTATACAATGTCTAAATAAAAAGAGCAATCCCCACCCCTGGAGAGTTTAGACAAATGTCAATATTGATAACTTAAAAGCCAAGGGAAGTGTGTTCGTATTCCAGATAGTCTGATGAATATTTGGATTCAAATTTGATTGGATAATTTGTAATTTAGGCTAAAAATGGCCTTAAAAAAAGAGCTAAATTTGTGAGTTAACACAATGAATTTAATCCAAAGAATTCACCGTTGGCACTAGTTGAAACATTCTTAAATTTAATTTAATGATCGTCTAATTATAGATATATAAATAACACTAGGTTAAGTTTCAGCTAGTTAACTAAGTAGACTAGGTTAATTTAGAGTAACAAATAACACTAGGTTAAATTTGTGTCTAAATAAATAGGTTAAATTTAGTAGTAACAAGAAAAGGTTAAGTTTCAGCTAGTTAACTAAATAACACTAGGTTAAATTTCAGCTAGTTAACTTAACCTAGTGTTAGTTATTTATCTATTTAGATTTAGATATTTGCTCAGCCCGGAAGTAAAAATTAATTATACCCGAAATTTAAGAACAAACCCAAGAAGGGAGTGAATAGAGTCCAGACTGCCTTTGGCGGGCTCCACAGCTAGTCTATATTTTATTCTTTAAAACAAACTTTATTTTTATTTTATTTTTCATAACTAAATGAGCAAAAAAAAAAAAAAAACGAGTCGGGGAGGGAAAATAGTTAAACGAATCCCTAAACACGCAAACAAAAAGAAAGGGATGGGGGGGGGGGGGCGAATATATACACTCAATCCATTCCCTTTAAATATGACTTTTACGAGTTTCCGGTTTCAAATTGTGTTTCTAAAGTTTTTTTTTATTTGTGTGTGTGTGTGTGTGTGCTATTTTTGATTTACATTTCAGATTAAAAATAGAAAAAAAGAAAAAGAAAAAACCCTTTTCCTTTCCTTCTCTCTTTCTCTCTATAGCTATTTTTAGAGCTTGTTTAAAAATAGATAAGCACAATCGTCTCGATCAATGCCCCAAAACAAAACAAAAAACAGGTGAAGTCCATTTACGATAAATGACCTTCTACTTTAAGTTAAGGGATGAACTTATGATCCTAAAAGCCCTATTTTTTTTTTATTCTTTCAAGTCATAAGGATCCAAAAATGCCAAAAAAAAAAAATAATATTAATTTGCGTATCTTTATATACAGTATTATCTGTGACAGCCAAAAGTATTCGCTCTAGCAGCGCACCCTATCGGTGAGAGAAAACAACTCAAAGAGACCACTGCAACCAACACACAGATATATTTGCTCATACAGACAACATTTTTCAATCATTTTTTAGGTTAAGGACGCCTTTTTTTATTTTAAACCCGACGTTAAAATATTAAAGGCACCCCCTAGACAAGGCATTAATTTTTAACACTAACCTAATGTCAACCCTTTGGCTTTAAAGTTTTTGGTTACAGAAATGCTATTTGAGGCAAGGAAGTGTTAAAATGAATTAATGTCGTTTACAGATGTTAAAAATTAAAGTTTTGGCTTGGAGAAATTAAAGTTAACGTTTTTGCTTAGAGAATAGACCTGATTGTCTGTTAAAGTTATTTTTAACGTGGTCTAAATGGCCTTCGATGCCGAAAAAGACCTTGATTAAATATAAAAAAAATTCAAAATGATCTTTCCACATTACAAGACAACTTCAATTTATTTAATATAAAATAAATGTTTGGAAAGTTTATTTTTAAAATAAATTTAATACAGTAGTCTTGCTAATCCGGACTTGGATACTCCGGCATACCGGCTAATTCGGCGTGTTGAAAAGCTAGGATATTGCAGCAAAAAAAGGGTAATTTAAGAAAACTAGGTGTCTTCAGATTCTTAAGAATAAATTTTGCATTATACTAAATGTTTCAGATAATCCGGATTTTTAAAATACGGCATATGGCCAGTCCCGTTTTGGCCGGATTAGCAAGACTACTGTAATTACTATTTTTAATTCTCTTGAAAAATATTATTTTAATTATTTAATTTTTCTCGATATGGTTCACAGTGAGAGAGGTTGGGGTGAGAGATCAAAAAAGGTTTGAAACCTCTGGGCTACCCTCGCTGCCTTTAAAATTTTCTTAAATTATTCTTCTGATTTGCCAACAAACGAGGAATAATAAAAATCACACAAATTTTCAAAATATGGCTTAAATCGTTAAATATGCATAATATGCAAAATGAGATTTCTCTGTGTGGATCCTGATACGCTAAAACGGCCATATAAAAATAAATTTGAAGGGAAGTAATTAAGAAAAAAATATGCATTATATGCAAAATCCGAGCCCTATTTATAACCTACAAAATGAAATTATAACATTTTTTTTAAATAACGTTCGTTTGAAATATGATAAATTTATTGAGTTCTAATTTCCAATTAATAAATTTTAAAAAATATTTTTATTTTAAAAATAAAGTAATAATTTATTTGTTTGATAAATTTATAAAGTAACATGGATAAAGTTTCTTCTCTATTACATTTATTTTATTTCATAAATATATATAAAAGTGTTTGTGTTATATTTTGTTTTGTTTTATTTGTTTTATTATTAAAAGATCCTGATCACGATTCTGCAATAAAATTCTTTCCTCTCTCTCTCTCTCTCCAAAATATAAATGTTATTTCCTTTTTAAACTCACCAAAATTTATTGAGCTGGAAAATAACAAACTGCAGTCTCTTAGAACGATACCACCTGGAAAAAGGAAGAAAAAAAAGTTAAAATTTAAAATATAGAGCGAAATCATATTTAAAATAATGATTGATGGCGTTTTTAGGGTTTGATTTTTGGACAAGATGTGAATTTTGTAACTGACTGAAACAGTTTCGTTTTACACAGGTCTACAATGCTAACGTTTTGATCTTGGTCAGGACTATTAAATTTTAGATTTCCTTCCTCATTCACCGTATTCTCCAGATTTGACTCCAAGTAATTGGCTGTTTCCATTCGTTCATCAATTTAATCATTCATTAAGTTGGTCTAAAGCAACAACAACGCTAGACTATGTGGGATTTTATAATTAGCATTTTCTTTCCCTTTAGGACTTTTACCCCTCTATTCCCTGATCAGAATAAACACAAAAAACATGGAGTAATATGATAAAACTTCGAATTGCTTCCTCATTCACTGTATTCTCCAGATTTGACTCCAAGTAATTGACTGTTTGCATTCATTCATCAATTTAATCGTTCATGAAGTTAGACTAAAGGAACAACAGCGCTAAACTCTGTGGGATTTCGAAATTGGCATTTTTTTCCCCTTTAGGACTTTTACCCCTCTATTCCCTGATCAGAATAAACACAACAAACATGGAGTAACATAACCACAATGGAACACGGTAAATATTTATTAAACACTAGAATGATGAATGAAGAGAGGATGTCAGCCAAAAAGGAGCCTCTATCGAATAAAAATCTCCAATAAATTAAATTATTAGAATTTTCTAATTGGAGATTTTTATTCGATAGAGGCTCCTTTTTGGCTGACATCCTCTCTTCCTTCATCATTCTAATCGCTGAACAGCCACTTCTATTATCAACATTTATTAAACACTTTGTTTCTATCTATTTATAGCTGAATGAGGCATCTTAGTTTTATACAAAAAGACTATGTTGACGTTTTGGTCTTAGTCAAGATATCTTCATAGCTTGTACAAGTAAAATTGTAATGCCTGCACTCAACTAATCGCTTAAATTATTAGTATTTCTTCTAATTTTAACCAATCTTTTTTCACATAATTAAAACTTCGAATTGCTTCCTCATCCACCGTATTCCCCAGATTTGGCACCAAGCGGCTATTTGCTGTTCGCAGTCATTCATCAATTTAATTATTAATTATGTTAGACATAAACCAAAGCGACAACAGAGCTAAATAAGGATTTATCTTAACCACCTCTTTTCTCCCTGTTCAGAATGACCACAACTTGGCGAAACATAAGCACAATTCTATACAATGTAAATCAGTCCGCAGGGAACGGTAAATTTTCTTTTCGCGAAAGAGAAAAACTCTGTTTCTATCCAAATATTAAACAAATAAATATTCACTTTTTTGTTACGTATGATTTTATTATTAGACTAATTTATTTAATAAATGACGAAGTCAAGCTGGATTGGGGAATGGGGGGGGGGATAATATTGATTTACCTGCCCGCTAATGAGTCTTCATGTTCATTATTGTAAATTATCTTCATCTATAAATATGTTTTCTTCTACTTTCTCTCTCTTCGTTTTTTTTTTTTTTTTTTTTTAGTTAAATTAGTTTAATTTGTTTAAGTATCTTCATTTAGATAAAGACCGGAAGGATTAAATTATAATAATAATGATGATTATCATGTTGATGAACAACAAACAAATTTTTATAAATAAAATTTCTAATTGAGTTTGGTGTTCATTCTCGCTAAATAAAATATCGAATTTCCAAATCTTTCCAAAATATATTTTATTAATATTATTTTTTTAATTGAACTTTAAAAATCAATATCAAAATGTGATGAAATTTTAAAACCTAACTTCTAAAAGTTGGTACGGAAGTTGGCTGATTGATCAAGAGTTTCCGGTGAGTATTTTGTGTGAAGGATAATTGTGCGAATCAAGGTGAAGGAAAAGATTTTACTGAAAAAATCAAGTTAGATGATAGAACTGCAAGCACTTAGCGTGGTTCATCCTAACAAACGAACTCCACCTGCTATTATTGGAAATTGTAAAATGATGCAATTGGTATTGTGGAAGAAGAAAATACTAATACTCCACTGATATCATTGGAAGATGATGTTCTTCCTTCGAAGCCGCCATCTGTTGGTTAGCTCCAGAACTTTTTGATCCATATTTTATTTTCTAGGAGGTTGAGATCTACTCGATGTTTCGGCTCTTTTTTTCAAGAGTGTAGGATTAAGAAATAATGATGGAGGACAATAAGTGAAGTGGCTGTTGTATATCAACAATAGAAGAGGGAGCGGGCAGCCAGGAAGTAAGCCTCTACGAAATGAAACTCAAGAGTAGTGGAGACAGTTTCGACTAAACACCCTTAACTACTTCTTAAGGCGCATATTTACGCTTGGAGATAATGTTTTTGTGCAAAAAAATTTGGCAGATTTCAGGGAGATGGCACTATCTAACTCTTACCCTCTACGCTGCATTAACTATGCTATTAAAGAGTTTGAGAGAAAATTTAACTTAAAAAATAAAGATAAAAATGATATTCTGGTTAATCCATCAGATAACCCAGTCGAAAAATTAATATATTTCTCTTTATGCCATGTCCCTGGACTCTCTGAAAATATTCAGAAAACAATGAAACAATTTGGTGCACAAACGGCGCTTAAATCTCAAACTAGTTTATCTTATCTATTCAATAATAAGGACAGACTCTCCTCTGACAATAAGTTTGACGTTGTGTATTTTATAAAATGTCTGGATTGCCCACTGCCAGCTAGGGGTTACGTAGGCCAAACGGGTTGCCGAATCAATCAGAGAATGGCTGGACACCGTAGCAACGTAAAATGTAAAAAAAACATCTACAGCTCTTTGTTCCCATGCCTTGGAAAATAAACATACTTTTGACATTGACAATCCCGAAGTCTTATTGCAAGTAAATAATACAAGCAAGAGATTATTTGTGGAAAAATGCTTTATAAGGGCATTGGGTGACAGAGCTATAAATTATCAAACCGACTGTGTGGGACTCAGTAATTTTTATGTCTCCTTCCTCAGTGGTCTCCATGACAAGTTGTGTGTGTAATACTTAATATCAATAAATAATATTAAAAATATTTTTTAAATTTTTAAATAAATATATAATTTTATAATAACTAGATGGTATATATTTTTTTTTTTATTTTATTTCAACGCGGGTCGTCGCCTTAATATCCCGTCTATAGGAGTTGCTTGACCGGGATTATCTCTTTATTTGTGAAAACAAAAACATTTTAATGTGACATTGACCGTTCTTAAGAGGTCACTGGTTGAATTTTTAATTAATATCGAAATGTTAATATAATTTTAAAAAATAATAAACTAGAACAATTTTGTCACTGGAGCTGAATGTATCGTATATAAAAAGCTCTTAGCATTGCTTGGGATATATGTACAAGCAGTTTATGTATATTAATATCCACCTATTGACAACTCTACATTTGACTCAATGCGTTGGCATTTGAGTGCATACTGTATGTTGAAAAATAATTTTCTTGTATATATGAATGTTTATAATTTTAATATTACAAAAATTGTACAATGCTTACAGCTCGAAAATGGACTGAGGATGGCGATATTTAATTATAGCCGAAACTGTCTCCACTACTCTTGAGTTTCATTTCGTAGAGGCTTACTTCCTGGCTGCCCGCTCCCTCTTCTATTGATAATGATGGAGGTGTAGCCGAAACATCGAATAGATCTCCACTCCCAACGTGATTCTATCTGAGGAAATTTATCTTCATATACATCTAGTAGCGGCAACTTTTCAGAACATAATACTCAATCAAAAAATCTAGGAACTAACCAACATATGGCAGCTTCGAAGGAGAGAACAAGAGCATCATCTTCCAATGATATCAGTGCAGTAATAGGAGTATTTTCTTTCTTTCAATCTTGAACACTAGCATAGTGAGCAAATTGAGACCTTGGACTCAAACTACACTAATTAGCACAGGAATCACTACACCACACCACCCAACCAACCATAAAGACAAAAATCGGTAGCACCTCGACTTGAGAAGTAAGTAGATGAAACCCCAACTTCAAACCAAACTTTATAACACACAACCTACCTCCAAACAAATAACCTCTGAAAACAACAAGATTGCGTCCCAAAAACAAAGCACCTCCATTATTACTTATTAATCCTAATCTCTTGAAAAGGAAAGCCGAAACGCTGAGTAGATTTCAACTACCAACTTGACTCAACCTGAGAAAATTTATCTTCCAGTCGTGGAAACCTTCCAGAACAGAAGACTAAAAAGTTCTGTGATTATCCAACAGAATAACAAATCCATACCATTTTTAGTTAGTATCACCCTTTAGAATTGGATGTCAAAATTTAATGACATTTAGATATAGTGTTTTTAGTGACGCTAATTTTACTATTTTCAAAACAATGTCGAATTTATTGGCAACGATGAGCAGATTGTATGAGTTAATAGTTGAAATTAATTCCACACCCACAATTATTTTTCAAAGTGAATTCGTCATCTAATGACGAATGCATAAAACGTGGCCGAAATGTTGTAATTTCTTGTAGATAACTAAAATAAAGCACGATTTGAAAGTCTAACAAATCATACCCTTGACCCAAATATTTTGGAAGGTCATTATTGGGACTTGTGGTATATTTTGGTAAATGAGATACTATTGGTTCTTATTATATTATATCATTTTTTAAGAGGTAAGTTAAATTAGAAGATATAAAAGAACTTGTGTGTACGTGACTAACTTGTGGTGGGTATTACTATATATATATCTGTTTTAAATTAGTTACAGTATTTGAATGTGTATTGCCAACTTAATTGATTAATCATGACATCATTTAGACATATATCTTATTCTTCCCTCATATTCTTATAATCCCTCTCCGATCTCTACATTAGAAAAATTAATAATAAAAAAAATCCATCAAAATCTAGAACGTGACAGAGAGAATTATATATTTAGATGATTAAGAAGATGAATATTCTAAGCTTTTTAATTAAATAAAATTTCCATATTTTTAGTTGAATTTCATTATCTTGGCTCAAGATTATTGTCGTATTTGAAATATTAGATCTCTCTCTCCTTTTGACGTCATATGAATTTAATTAGAATATAGATATAATAAATAAATAAATAGCCATCATCATGCAAAGAGAAACTCCCTCTGAATTTTATTATCTCTCTGATGGGATAATAGAATAGAATAGCAACTGTAATTGGAAATTTCTATATATACTAGTACAAACACAAATAATTATGGATTAATAAAGCTAATGAATAAAACTCTTGTTAAAATATCAAAGAATAAAACTAATTTTTACATTAATATAAATTCAGAAAATTTTATTTTAAAAATATCATAACATTAAATAGTGGAGGAGCTGGGATACAACTAATGTGAGATGTTAATAGCCTTTAAATTATTTTTAGAATATTTATTCAAATTTTTTTTCCAATTCTCAGTCTTACCATAATTATTCAAAAAAAATTATTTTTAAGGTTGTTCGGACATTAAAGCACTTTATCAGATTAAAAGCTAATTTTTTAATATGTTATTAATCACTATCAAATACGTAGAAAATAAAATTTTGAAGCAGATCTGACGCAGGGTTATCGTGTAATTAATTTTTAAAAAATTGAAATTTAACATGTAGCCTATGGGGAATAACGACAAAACGCACACATATCGAATTATATAGCCCATATATGCATCATTTACAAAAACAAAAAAACTTACATTTTATTAATTCACTTCCGAGGAATACGTTAAAAATAAAATCAAAAGTTTCTGCCGTCCGCTTTTAAAGATATTTTAACAAGAAAGTCAAAAAATTCTCCAAAAATGACAGTCGCCAATATTTAAAAATAAGGAAGATTTGAGAGTGAGACCAGTCCGGCAACGTCGCATAACATAAGTGTCTTTTGTCGATGTCAGTTACATTTTTTTTTCAATTTTACGATATTTTTTCTCGCAAATCGTCCATTGTGTTTAAACTGATTTGCATTAAACATTGTAATATATTAAATAAAATAAAATTTAAGGCGTTTAAGATTTAAAATAGATAGTTGATGTTGCCAGTTCTATATTACGTGAAAAACTGCTCAAGTCAAAAGTCATTCATTTATTATTTTTGGTAATTAAATTATTAACTTAATCCAATTATAAACTATGATAGATCACAACTAAATTATAATAAGGAATTTTGGCATTCAAATTTTTAATTTTATTTAAAAAAAAAATTTAGATTCTATTATGACTTACGATGTACTATCCGAACAACCTTAAGCAATGGCTTTTAAAAATGACAAGTACAAAATAGATGTCATTTTTCTGTTTATGAATTTTGAATTCTAATGTACAGACAGAAACTACATATATAATCTAGTATAACAAACAACTTTTAATTATCAAAGGTAAAATAAAGGTTGTGTGCTAAGAGCTTAGTAACACCAGATTTTTTTATTTCAAACATTCTCAGTTTTGTTCAATATATTTTAAATTTAAAAAAAAAAAGATATAGCCTATTTACATCTAAATTTATATCCCCTCACTTATCAATAAATAAGAGAATAAAAAAGAAAATTTATCTTAATATCTTTAAAAAAATAAAGTAATATTGAAAATGCCCAAAAAGAGAATGCTATTTTTTTTTAAAGGTATTGTATATTTACATTTTTATGTTGCACTTTACGTTGTTGGATGGATGGAAAATCAAACAGAAGAAGAAAAGGGAAGGAAGGATTTGAAAATAAATGTATAAGAAGGGAGAGAGAGGATTCTATCTGTCTGTCTGTTTGTAGTATGATAGAGGCCATCTCAAGGGCCTTTATAATGGCGAAATGCATAAAGCCAAGCGTCAATTCCCTTTCGGCGATTTATTTATTTATTTTTTTCTTTACTTTAACTTCCTATAATATTCCACAAGAGAGAACTGACACTCGAATCATAAAAAAGACCTTTTAATTTAAAATTTTTTAAATTTAAATAAAAGGAATAATTCCTTAAAAATCTGGTGTGACTTGCCGCACAACGCACTACTCTCTCTTACTCGATAATTAAAAGTTGTCTATAAAATAATATTTAGCAGCGAGTCTTAATATTTTAACATTACATGGAGGAGGGGCTGGGATTGTCAAATCAGATTTGTTGTCTTTAGTAATAGAATTTGATTTCTGGTTTAACTGTGGTTTATTTGTAAAAATTACAACGTGTCGGTCTCATTCTGTGGCCTTCTTCAGGTACAATTCAGCTAAGATTATAAAGTTTCCCTTTTATAAAGCTTTATAATCTTAGCTGATTTGTACCTGAAGGAGTGGCCCAAACGTTGCAATTTTTACAAATAAACCACAGTTAAACCGAAAAATTAAATTCTTTTACAAATTATAACAACTGTGAAAGCCTAAACTCCAAAAATTTTTTGTCTACATATTTTTAGTCTTCTGCTGTACATTAGATTTCAAGATGTAAAATCCATAAACAGAAAAATATTTATATTTTGTTACCCTGATCTCATATCTTTCCTAAGTAGTATAATATTAATACAAGAAGAGTAAAGTGGGCTTCAAACAATTTTGAAGACAAAAAAAGGAAATCGACGCTCTAATTAGAAAAGTGTCTAATTCCACTTTTTTTTCAAAAATCATTTTTTTGTATTTTTCGTCATTTTCTTTTTGATTTATTTTGATTACACACAGACAGACAGAAAGACTCAAAACGTGTATTTCCATCAAATTATGGACATCGAATATGACATAAGTAATATGATTAAAACTTGGAATTGCTTCCTCATTCACCGTATTCTCCAGATTTGACTCCAAGTAATTGACTGTTCCATTCGTTAATCAATTTAATCATTTATGAAATTAGTCTAAAGCAACAACAGCGCTAGACTATGTGGGATTTCGAAATTAGCATTTTCTTTCTCTTGAGGACTTTTACCCCTCTATTCCCTGATCAGAATAAACAATAGAATATCTCTCTCTAATTATACCGTATAGCAAAATGAATACAAATCAAAAACGGATGGAATTGTAAATAAGAATTTTGAAAAAAAAAAGAAATAAAAATAAAAAATATAGTCTATATGGGGCATTCCACGCAAACTCGACCACTTTTGAACCCGACCATTTTTGATTTGGCTGAAACTTTGTCATCTTTTTGTACCCTATTCAAAACGTGTTTGAGAATTTTTTCAGATTTTACGACCCAGCCAAAAAAAAGTTATAGCATTTTCAAAAAACATCGATTTTTTTTTAAATAACCGTAAAACTGTCAAAAATTAACTTATCGGGACGATTTTTTTTTTTGAAATTTTTGTCTTTAAATGTACTTTTCAGAAAAAAATATGACAAAATTTTACAGATTCATCTTGAACGTTTTTTTTTGACATTTTCGGAAAAAACAAAAATTTCGGGATGAATGACACTTTTTTTTTAATTTTTTTTTTTATAAAAAACTGATTTTTTCTACAAATGCTCTGAAAATTTCAGAGTGGGATTATTTTGCGTTCTATTTTTTTTTTATTTTTGAAAAAAAATTTTTTTTTTCTCCGCTTATTTATCATGATGGTGCTCTTAAATTCTTCCAGGATTGACTGAGATTCTAGAAAATTGAAGAAAAATAATAATAATAGTTAGAGGTGATGAAAATCGAGAAAATTCCATTTATCCTGAAAAAATTAGAAATTAGTTGTTTTTCAATTACTGAAGTATTTGAAGCGTCAAGTAAAAGCTTAGAAACATGGGCGTAACTAGGAGGGTGCCGGGAGGCCTGCCCCCCTCCAGAAAGCTCCTTGCCCCAAGAAAAATTAAAGGGGGGCCATGGGACCAGCCATCTTCCGGTGGGCCTGGAAAGCCCCATATTTTGTCAATTTTTCTTGGGGCAAGGAGCTTTCTGGAGGGGGGGGACAGGCCTCCCCGGCACCCCCTAGTTACGCCCATGTTTCTAAGCTTTTACTTGACGCTTCAAATACTTCAGTAATTGAAAACAACTAATTTCTAATTTTTTCAGGATAAATGGAATTTTCTCGATTTTCATCACCTCTAACTATTATTATTATTATTTTTCTTCAATTTTCTAGAATCTCAGTCAATCCTGGAAGAATTTAAGAGCACCATCATGATAAATAAGCGGAGAAAAAAAAAAAAAATTTTTCAAAAATAAAAAAAAAATAGAACGCGAAATAATCCCACTCTGAAATTTTCAGAGCATTTGTAGAAAAAATCAGTTTTTTATAAAAAAAAAAAATTAAAAAAAAGTGTCATTCATTCCGAAATTTTTGTTTTTTCCGAAAATGTCAAAAAAACGTTCAAGATGAATCTGTAAAATTTTGTCATATTTTTTTCTGAAAAGTACATTTAAAGACAAAAATTTCAAAAAAAATCGTCCCGATAAGTTAATTTTTGACAGTTTTACGGTTATTTAAAAAAAAAATCGATGTTTTTTGAAAATGCTATAACTTTTTTTGGCTGGGTCGTAAAATCTGAAAAAATTCTCAAACACGTTTTGAATAGGGTACAAAAAGATGACAAAGTTTCATCCAAATCAAAAATGGTCAGGTTCAAAAGTGGTCGAGTTGGCGTGGAATGCCCCATATATAATTTAATTATGTATTACCAAAGGTAAGGACGTCTTTTATCTCTCTCTTTCCATGATTTATTAATTCCATATATAATATACATACAGAAATTTTAATCCAATGAAATTTATAGCCCTAATGATAATTAATATGCCTATTTATCCTAATCATTTATTTATTTTCATTTCCAATATCCGGATATAACGTTACTAATACAGTATACATAGAGAGTGCACGTATATTTAGAGAAGAGATTTTAATAAACTTGAGCTGTAATTGAAATATATATATTAATTTTAGCAGGATTAAAGATTATAAATGAAGAAATGTGAAAATTTAAGCTTTAATCATGCTTTAAAATACAAATATATGTGCAAGAGTGTAATTTGTATATGAAAAGAGGAAATAGAGGTATTTTCTATCAAATTAATTTTTAAAACAGCAACAGTCGCCACAATCGTTGTGGTTAAGCGATGCCAAGCGCAGGGAAATCTCGGATTGGTGACCCTGAGCAATCGGAATGTCCCCGCTAGTCGTCGATACTATGTATTTAAAAATTTATTAACAAATTCAAACCCCTAAATGATCTCAGAAGTCGAAAAAGGTTTTAAAAAACATGGTGGTATTAAACATTCTCCCAAGTTAATTTAAATATTGACCTATAAAAGTTATAATAATTAGTTTTTGTTGATGATAAATGTGATTTTGACAATTTTTCATGATTTATTTATATAATTACATGTTAAAGTCCAAACTTTTTCTTAGGACAAACTAGTTAATTCTTAAAGCTTTATGGAAGCACTCAGGACGAACTAGTTTGTCCTAAAAAAAAAACACTTTAGCTGCTTAAACTCAAAGCTGAGAATTCCCTAAATTTGTTTTAATTTTTTTTTATCTAAGAAAAATCTTACTGCAACGGACCGAAACAGACTAGGACCCGTGCAATTTTACACTTGGACAAACTATATGTAGTTTGGTTCTTTGTAAGCCTGAGGATAGCAGAGAGCCGAAACTGTGTTGACAATCGCCAATAAAATCTGAAAATCAAATTAAATATTAATTTGTAATTATATTATATTTTAAGATATTAAGAACAGTAAAATTTCTTTTATTTTAAAATAATATTTGCAAATAAAGTGAGAGTGGGGGAAAAGTCTTATCTTTCTAATTCTTAAATTTTTGGAAAAAATTAATTCTAATCCAATTTGAACACAAATCTTTTGACAGCTTTATGATTTATGGCCAACATTCCAAGAATACGACTCTAGACCACTTAGGGGGTGGTGTCTCCAGTGCGCCTCATTTGAGACCTCAGAGTTAATATTTGAGAACTAAAGATTAGGAGAAGAGGATTCCCTCACCCCCGGCTTTTATCTGGACAAGAAGAATAACTAGAGAGAATCAAAAACATCCCAAAAGAATAGAGATGAAAGACAAACACTCACCAGAATTTGGAAAATTTTATTTTAAATATCGCAAAAAAAGTTTTAAATCACTTCCGTTGCGATGGCTTTACATTAGCCATTAAATAGAAAGATTTATATATATCTATGAACGAACCTAAATATTTTAACAGTTCATGGTGAAGGCGCAACTGGGATTGTCTCATCAGATTTTTTGTATCGACATTTGAGCTTATTTAGTTTCCTGCTCTACATTAGACTGAATTGTATCTGAAGAAGTTCACAGAAACGTTGTAATCTTTACAAATAAATCACAGTTTAACTAATTAATAATTATATAAAAATACTATTGTTTGAAAATACAATATTTGAATTTTGTGTCAGATTGTATATAGAAGCGCTGCAATCGTTCATTCAATACAGATGGCGTGCATATCGAGATTCGACAGATATCTTTGTTTCTCAAAACTAATTCAAATGAGATTGTCACAGATGAAATAATACCCCACAAGAGAGAAAAAGATAGAACTGAAACTCGAATCATAAAAAAGTCGCTTTAATTTAAAATTTTTTTAAATTAAATAGGAAGGATATTTCTAAGTAACTGTGACTTGTCGAACAGTGCACAACTTTCTCCTATTCGGTGTAATTAAAAGTTGTTTAAAAATAGCGAACCTAAATATTTTAACAGTTCATGGTGAAGGCGGAGCTGGGATTGTCTCATGTATCGACATATGAGCCTATTTAGTTTCCTGCTGTACATTAGACTGAATTATACCTGAAGAAGATCACAGAAACGTTGTAATATTTACAAATAAACTACAGTTTAACTGTGTTTTGTGAAAATTGAAGTTAACGTTACGGTTGTATGAATTTCAGATAATATTGGTAATAAATTTATGAACACAGAAGTGGTTTTATTGACAGACCGAATCGCACCGTCTCACTTTTGCCTTCTTCAGAATTATTATGGGAGTTTTTAATCATAGAACGCATTTTGTCTTAATTATTTATTAAAAACAACGCTTTAACTACTCCTTATACATTCGTTGTAAGGCAATTGCTCCGACTCAAGCGAACTAACCTCTAAGGGACACCTACGTGTAGTTAGTTACATTTTATATGCAATGAAGTTAGCAATATATACAATCATCCCCATGAAGTTAGCCACCATCATAAAAATCATGATTGTTACAATAAGTTTTTTAAATTTGATTTTTTAACAAAAATAGTACAAAATAGTATTATTAAATTATTCCATTAATATAATACAATCAGTGCCGGATTAAGCAACATGGAGGCCCTTGAGCAGTCGAAATCTCGGAGCCCTGTCAGAAATTTTTTTTTCAAAACTTTGTTTTTCCGCCCTGCGGAACGTTTTCGCGCCCTGCAGAAAATTTTCCGTTCATACATTTCACCTTTTCTTTGAATTATTTGCAAATATATCGACCCCTCTACAGTGGCATATCTTTATTTTAAATTTAATTATAATGTTTAAAATTCAAAAATTGAATGGGGTTCTAAAAAAAAAATATTACGTGGAAGGGTCGGTCCCCCGAAGGTGGGCTGCGCAGCAAGTATCATTTTTTTTTTAAATAAAATATTTATTTAAATCAAAGTGTTATATAAATATAAATAAAGCACAACCAGGTGGAAATTTATCATTTATTTTTAGTTAAATAATAATTTTTATAGATATTTCTAAGTATTGAGGGGCGTGGTGGTTGTAGTTGGTGCAGGGGTTTTGGGGGCTGTTTTTGGGCGGAGGCGTTTGCGTTGCGCCCTGCTCGGGTATCGATCTCGGGCCCAGCCCTTTGGGATCTACTCTCTCTCTCTCTCTCTCTCTCTTCACATCTTCCTTCCTTTTCTCTCTCTCTCTCTCTCTCTCCCCACACATATACAGGCCTCAAACTCAAATCACCCACAAATCCGATAATTACAAAAACTTGAAACGTGCTCTCAACAAAAATCGGCGTTTTCTCTCTCTCTCTGCTCTCTCTTTTTTTTTTCTTCTTCTGGCCATCATTATTCTCTTTTTATTTTTTTTTTTATTATACATTCGTTGTTACAAACACGTCAGTATTAATATTACATTTAACAAAAATAAAATTTAAGCGAAATCTTGATCTCTAAGCACAAGTGTCCAGGAACATTATTATTAACAATATATTGATAAATAAAAATATTTAAATTTATTGAATAGGATTACAATAAATAAGTCAGCCAACAAGAAATAAAAAAATATTTACAATATATATATATTATTATACATCGACATTTCGGGTACGCATCGCTCCTATTCGTCTTTATTTTAAAGACCTACATTTGATATATTGTTGGTAGTGTAATTAACTAGCTGCGGGACCCGCTTCGGCGGGCTTCGCGCCTAGCCGGGGAGCTACTCTTTCAGCTTGCTCCGACCCGCCTGCGGCGGACCCTCGCCTTAGTTATGAAAAAAATTATCATTACTTTATTCCAATGCAGTGCCTGCTGGAGGATTTGTTTACGTTCATAGTATACACAAATGCAAAGAGTATATAAATGGTTCTCTATAAATTTCCTATGGGAGAAGTGGTAACTGGTACCCCGAGCAATCAGCGTGCGGAACGCCCCCCGGTTACCATCAGTACAATGTTTATGAAAATCTCTATATAATAAATAAATAAACCCTAAATGGCCTCTGTAGCCGAAAAGGGGCTTAAAAAAAAAAAAAAAAAAAAGAAGATTAAATTTTATTAGTTAAATAAAAAAAATGAAAATGCTATAACTTTTTTTTGGCTGGGTCAAAAAATTTGAAAAAATTCTCAGACACGTTTTCAATAGGGTATAAAAAGATGACAAAGTTTTAGCCAAATCAAAAATGGTCGGGTTCAAAAGTGGTACCCGTAGATATTTAAAATAAAAAAAAACATGTATTTATTAATTAGTCATAATATTGTTGTTTGTTTTTCAATTCCGCCCTTTCTTCACCCTTTGTCTTCTCCCCTCCCCTCCCCCCCCCTTATGTCCATTTTCCCACTCGATTAGTCACCCTTTGGCTCCCTGTCCTTGGCCTTCCAAACAGACCCAATTTGTGCGTCTCAAGGGTCCTTCAACCATCCATTGTCCTTTGATAAACCCTCCCTCCCCTCTCCTATTCCTTTGAGAGAGATTCCCATTAATGACCTCATCGAAATAAAAATTCCAAAATATAAATTAAAAGTGATTAAAAACAACAAAATCTCTACACTTTATGACAGAAAAATTATAAGAAAAAAAAATAAGCAAAATTTTAATTACAACAACTGGATAATAAGAAAATCTCTCATTAAGGTTGTTCGGATAGTACCCCGTAAGTCATAATAGAATCTAAATTTTTTTTTAATAAAATGAAAAATTTCAATGCCAAAATTCCTTATTATAATTTAGTCGTGACCTATCAGAGTTTATAATTGTATTAAGTTAATAATTTAATTTCCAAAAATAATAAATGAATGACTCTTGACTTGAGTAGTTGTTCACGTAATATAGATCTGGCAACATTGCATTTATCAACTGTTTATTTTACATCTTAAAAGCCTTCAATTTTATTTTATTTAATATATTACAATGATTAATGCCAATTAGTTTAAACACAATGGACGATTTGCGAGAAAAAATATCGTAAAATAGAAAAAAAATGTAACTGACAGCGAGAAAAGAGTATTATTTTATGCGACGTTGCCAGACTGGTCTGAGTCTCGCGACTTACTTATTTTTAAATATTGGCGACTGTCATTTTCGAGAATTTTTTGACTTTCTTGTTAAAATATCTTTAAAAGCCTTCGACAGAAACTCTTGATTTTATGTTTAACGTATTCCTCAGAAGTGAATTGATAAAATGTAAGTTTTTTGTTTTTTTGTATCTATTGCAGAGGTGGCTATATAATTCGATATGTTTGCGTTTCGTCGTTATTCCCCATAGACTACATGTTAAATTTCAATTTTTGAAAAATTAATTACACGATAACCCTGCGTCAGATCTGCTTCAAAATTTTATTTTAAACGTATGTGATAGTGATTAATAACATATTAAAAAATTAGCTTTTAATCTAATAAAGTGCTTTAATGTCCGAACAACCTTAAATCAGAATTATATATCAATACTATTCATCTATTGTCGAGAAGAAAGAATAAGATTGAGTGAAAAAATCTTTTTAAAAATAAATTTTTAAAATCAATTTTCATTTTTTTTTCTTTTTTTGTTTCAGGTAAGACTTGGTTCCTAAAACAAAAAAGTTTCGCTCAAGAAGTATTGTGAGTTTATATCTTTATTTTTCTATACAATAAATTTTAATTCGTTTTAATAAAAATCTGATGTGACTGGTCTTACCATCGTTGTTGTGTTCTGTGCTTGTCACACCAGATTTTTCTTTCGAGATATATCTAGTTTCCGCCGATACATTAGAATTCAAGATGTAAAATTTATAAACATGGGAAAATATTTTCATTTTGTGGTCTCCTATCCTTCCTACGAAGTACAAGAGTAAAGTGTGCTTCAAACAATTTTGAGAATATACATTTTAAAGAGCATCTAAAAAATAATTGATTTTTGAATTTCAATCAAAATCGTTGGAACGAATTTAGAGAAAATCGAAAAAAACTGAAAAAGTGCTTCAGTAAAGTACTAATACTCTTTGGCCGATTTTGTTCAAAAGCTTCCCAGCTAGCAGAACCTCGTCAAAATGACGTCCGAAATTGGTCATAACTGGTCAAAAGACGTCAAATGACTAATTAAAACCTAAAATAAAACGTCTTTTTTGTAACGTCTTTAAAACGTGCAAAATATCACATTATAAAGACATACCGATCAGGTACCGATCACGACACTTATTATTACTTTCTCTTACCTCCATATTTTTTTATTTTAATACGCATGCGCACACATTTCACGCATGCACATGCATTTCGCGCATGCGCAACTGTTGGCACACACAAAGGATCGTACCGGTTCAGTTAGTGAGTCTATTATCTATGGTGGCAGTTAATGAAGTCATGTCTTTTATTGCTGTTGAATTTATAACTAATGATGATCCTGTAATGGCTATAGTCTGTAACATTGTCTTTTATATAATAGTGTATAGAAAATCGCGTTTTTTCAAAAGTATTAAATTAAAATATCGATATAGGTACTAATTAAAATTAAAAATTGTAAATTAAATCTCTCAATTATTATTGGATAGAGAAGAGATGTATTTAATTGCTAAAATAATGTGTTTTATAATTATATTATTATTAATACAATTTAATTTTATTTGTGAGTTTGTTTCTCATTTTTTTTATCCATCAGGTTATAAAAAGGTCAAAAAAAGTCACGGAATCACGTTTTTTTGACGTTTCAAAATGTCGTCATCGGTCTGTGACATTAGTCCGTGATTTTTAAGTCATTTTGACGTCAAAAAATTGGTCAAAAAAAGTCACTGAATCACGTTTTTTTGACGTTTTAAAATGTCGTCATCGGTCTGTGACATTAGTCCGTGATTTTTAGGTCATTTTGTCGTCAAACATAACGTCATTTCTGGTCAGTCTCTGACCAGTTTCCGACGTCATTTTGACGGGTCTCTGCTAGCTGGGTTCTTGTTACTTCTCAGGAGAGTATGTAACTTAAATATAAAATTTCAACTTCCTCTTTTTTTTTCTTGAGATAATTTGTTTACCTATAGACACACCGACAAACCTTTTGTGGAACCCACTTTTTTATAAGTCAGAGGACTTCATAACTTGTATATCCATCAAAATCTCGAAATCGAATTTTTGACATGATCGCAATACTTTCTATATATATACCCATATAGGTAAGAGAAAATAAAAAGTAAAAAAATGTGGACGAAACTAGTCCTAATTACACTATAATGTGCTTTCTAACAGAGGCGATACTAAATATCGATAATCGGCTCGGATTTTGTTTTTAATCAGATTTCAACAATTATCGGTTTTCGATTAAGAGGCTGTTTCTTTTTTTTTATTGTCTCAATAGGATATTCGTATATATGTGAAAAAAAAAATCCCAAACGAAGCAAAAAAAAAAAAATGGAAAAAAATATCTGGTGTGACTGTTCGCAGTTGTGTTCAGTGTTTGCCACATCAGATGTTTTTTGTGTCGACATATATTTAGTTCACGGGAGAATTTAAAGGGTAAAATTATTTTGTTACCTTTGATATTTTTTTTACCATCAGAGGCCATATATCTATTTAATTCAATTTATTGATAGCCAATTTTATGGAAATAAAGTTTTGTAGCATAAGACGGGATCCGAACCCTCTGTCCTTTAAGAATTAAGGCGGAATAGGAGCGAAGGTGTTACGCATGTTTTTCCCGATAAGATGGCGTAGTGTGTCATAAAAAGTATACCCAAAAAATCAAGTATTTCAAAAATTTGCCAAGAGATGTCAGAATGATAGCTAATAATATTTAATGCATTTGGTTGATTTTCATTAATCTTTTAACAATAAATACTTTACAAATGTTATTATATATTATGTATCTTTTATAAAATCACAAAAATATATAAATATAGGCTATTAGGGGATCGGCTCTTAGACTAGCCTGCCATCTATTGCAAGAATGCTGAACTAATTTGACATTTGATTTTTAAATAAATCATCTAAGCTTATTTTAAAAATTTCTTAATTAATATGTGATTAATAATAACAATAAATTCATTTTTAAATTTTAAAAAAAAATTAAAGATTATTGGGACAGATTGTTTTTTTGTATTTGCTTGATAACAAAAAAATTAATTACGTTAATTTTTTAATAAGTCATTAAACAAATTATAGCTCGATGTCCCAATAATCTCTTATGAATTTAATTCATTTAAAAAAAAACCGCATTGAAAAATTCCTTAATAGTCTAGTTTTTTTTAAGTACGTTTAGACGTCGCTCCTGAACCCTCTTAATTATATAAGAAGCAAAAACACTGCTAATGCGCCTGTAGATAGGCAACCAAGCCATCAAATCAATAAATCTTTAAATAGACCTTACAGGCGCTTCCATTAATTTTAATCATTTAGATATATTGAAATAAATTTTTTTAAATGGTACTTAGATTTTGAATTCTTCCGGAAATTAAATACATGTATATCTCTACTCACCTGGGCTATAGTGCAGTGATAGAGTTCTTGCCTCCCGCGTCATACGATAAAGATAAATGGTTGTAGACAGGATCAGCCACTTAAGGTGCGCGTCTCGAAAAGTCGTTAGAAAGCTTTTGACTACCGAGTTCCTCTAGGCGGCAAGAGATGGCGTTAGTGTTCCCCATAGGAAAACAAGGGACAAATTGCATTTCATTCTAGACTTTCCAGCTAATTAATTAAAGGCAAAAAACTAATTATTCTTTAACACAATGATTACTAATTTAATTATCTACAACTTATAGAGCTCCTTTTTTTAAAATATCTTTTATTTAATGCGATTAATCTAAAAAAAAAATTTTTTTTTTCGAAAATCAAAAAAAGGGCTTCTATAAGTTGTAGATATTTTAAATAGCTTTAATTTAAAAAAAAATTGAGGTCGATAGCTTCTAAATTGTGGCCGCTGGAAAGTCCCAAATTTAGCACCCCGAGACGCGCACCTTAATATACTCTGAATGTTGCTTCTAATCAGCAATGACGTTTCGATTCTTTTATTTAATAGCCATCTTCAGGTCTTACTAAAACATAATATAAGCTTCAATTATTTTACTTTCTCTTATCTATGAAGGTAAAATAAAGTGTGTGATGAGTCCCGCCAGAACCTTAATTTCCACACACAATTATTTATATATTATAATTCATTTGGAATTTTCCCTCTTTCTTTAGAAGAAGAAGAAGTGAATTTAAAGGGAGAGATGGGGCGGGGGCGGCGGGGGGGGCGGTAAAGAAAGCTTTTAGAAACAAAGTTAGAACGAAATTCGCTCTCTCTCTCTCTCTCTCACTCTTTTTAAACTTAATATTATCTATTGATTCTCTTTCTCTTTGATTCCAGTCTCTCTCTCTGTTGAATTCCTTCTTGATTTTTTTTTTTTTATTTTTTTTATTCACACCATTTTTATTTTTCTATTTTCAAAGGACTTTTTTATTTATTTTTTGTTATGTTGTTTTGAATTTGTATTAGAGAAGTTTAACATCTCTTTATTATCGTCTATGCAGGTTGGTGGATAATTTAACCTTATCGTTTTTTTTTTTATCCAAAGAAAAAGCAAAAAAAAAAAATCTGGTGTGACTGGCGCACAGCACACAACTTTCTCTTACCTTCGGTAATCGAAAGTTGTGTACTGTGCTTGTCACACCAGATTTTTTGTGTCGACATGTATTTAGTTCCCGGCAGTAGGGAATATTTGAATTCAGATGTAAAATTTATAAGTATGGAAAAATATTTATATTTTGTTACCATGGCAACCATTTCTCCTATCTTCCCTATGAAATACAAGAGTAAAGTGTGCTTCAAGCAATTTTGAGGGCAAAACGAGAATATACATTTGAAAGAGCATCTAAAAAATAATTGATTTTTGAATTTTAATCAAAATCGTTAGAGCGAATTTTGAGAAAATCGAAAAAAACTGAAAAAGTACATCAGTAAAGTACTAGTACTCATGGGCCGATTTTGATTAAAAGCTTATTTTGTCGGTCCCGAGGGGTGTTTAACTTAAATATAAAATTTCAGCAGCATAGCTCAATTCCTTCATGCTTAAAATTGAACACAGACACACACACAGACACACAGACACACAGACACACAGACAGACCATGTCGCGAAAACCACTTTTTTGGATTCAGGGGACCTCAAAACGTGAAGATCCATCAAAATCTCGACATCGAATTTTTGACATGAATCCAATACTTTCTCTCTCTATATATTAACATATATATAGAGGTAAGAGAAAGAAAAAAGAGAAAATTTATTTTAAAAGAGTGTGTGGGAATAAAATCTGGTGTAACACACGACATGGTCTGTCTGTGTGTGTGTGTGTTCAATTTAAAGCATGAAATAAATGAGCTAGGAGGTTCAAATTTTGTATTTAAGTTAGGCATCCCCATGGGACGTGACACGAAACTTTTAATCAAAATCGGCCAAAGAGTACTAGTACTTTACTGATGTATTTTTTCAGGTTTTTCGATTTTCTCAAAATTCGCTCCAAGTATTTTTTTTTTTTTTTGTAATTCAAAAATCAATTATTTTTTGGATACCAAATGGCTTAAATAAGAATGCCTGGACCCCCAATATGTATATTAAATCAAGGGCGGATCCAGAGGGTTTCTCGGGGTGGGGGGGGGAATCTGGTGTGACTTGTCGCACATTACACAATTTTTTCTTAATTTCGGTAATTTAAAGGCGCATTCTGTACTCGTTTGCCAGAATATAAATATAAATCAAATTTTTAAGTATTAATTTTTAAAATTTTACATTAAAAATAATTTTTTTTTTTTCGAAAAAAGTATTTTTTTCAAATCTCGGGGGAGGGGGGGGTAATTACCCCCTTTATGCCTTCCCCCCCCTTGTATCCTCCCTTGTATTAAATCAATAACGGATATCGTCAAAGTCTTATATGGCCTGAGTTTCCGAAAAGACTGTGTGAATGTGTGTGTGAGTGTTTAAAAAAAAAATGCTACCAACTTCTCGTAGGTGACCCTTAAAGGTTAGTTCACTTGAGTCGGAGTACAGTACTTGAAAATGACTGCAGAATAAGCAGTCGAGACGTTGTAAAGTATTTATATTTTAAATAAATAATTAATATAAATGTAGTCTACAATTGAAAATTCCCATAATAATAATAATAATAACTCAAACCATAAAAGCTTTAATAAAAAATCTGGGGTGACTTGCGCACAGCACACAACTTTCTCTTACCATCGGTAATCGAAAGTTGTGTACTGTGCTTGTCTCACTAGATTTTTCGTGTCAACATATATTTAGTTTCCGACAGTACAGTACATTTGAATTTCAAGAAATAAATTTTTTTTTTTTAACATTCACACTTTTTTCTCATTCGCACTCACACTCACACACGCATTCACGCAGTCTTTTTGGCAACTTAGGCCATTTAAGACTTTAAACGATAACCGTTGTAATATATATTATCTATTGTGGGTTGAGGCATTTCTATTTAAGCCATCTGGTATCCAAATGGCTTAAATAAAATCTTCGGACTGCCTGGGGTCCGAACCCGCGACGTTTCATATATGAGGTTAGCACGCAAACCTCAACACCAAGTCCCGAGGGCGAAATAAAATTTATAAGTATGGCAAAATATTTATATTTTGTTACCATGGCAACCATTCTCCTATCTTTTCTATGGAGTATAAGAGTAAAGTGGCCTTCAGAAGATTTCAATGATAAAATGAGAATATACATTTTAAAGAGCATCTAAAAAATAATTGATTTTTGTATTAAAAAAAAAATCATTGGAGCGAGATTAGAGAAAAAAAAAAAAAAAAAAAAAACTGAAAAAGTGAATCAGTAAAGTACTAGTACTCTTTGGTCGATTTTGTTCAAAAGCTTCGTGTCACGTCCCATGGGGGTGCCTAACTTAAATATAAAATTTCAACCTCCTAGCTCTTTTCGTTCTTGAGATATTTTGTTCACAGACACCCCGACACACAGACAGACAGACCATGTCGCGAAAACCACTTTTTTGGATTCAGGGGACCCCAAAACGTTTATATCCATCAAAATCTCGACATCAACCTTTTGACATGAATCCAATACTTTCTCTCTATATATATTAACATATATATAGAGGAAAGAGAAAGTAAAAAAACTATGATTTCCCGATAAAAATTCCATTTTATATTATATAGAACACAAGCATTTTTCCATTTTTTTTTTTTTTTTTTGGGCAATTTGTTTTGTATAAGATAATAATTTATCAAATTTGCAAAAAAAAAAAATGCTATTTATTCAGTGATTTAGTTTTAGCAGTGTAAATATATATATAATATTTATAATAAAGAAGGAAACAAATTACTTATTCTTGACTGAAATCAATTTGTCATTTTTATCTTGACTCTAATGTTGATCTCTCTCTATTTCTCTTTGATTAATTATAATCGTTAAAGGAGATCCTATTGGAGCGATTTATCTCTCTCTCTCCACAATGATAATAAATATTATTATTATTATTATTAGATAGACCATTTAATATAAATCATAAAATTTAAAACAATACAGCAGGGCCGCCGAGAGATTGCTAAATACGAATCCCCCTTCCATAAAAAAGTTTTTAAAATCAACTTAAGGTTGTTCTGATAGTATCCCGTAAGTCATAATAGAATCTAAATGTTTTTTTTTAAATAAAATTAAAAATTTGAATGCCAAAATTCCGTATTATAATTTAGTCGTGACCTATCAGAGTTTATAATTGTATTAAGTTAATAATTTAATTACCAAAAATAATAAATGAATGACTTTTGACTTGAGCAGTTTTTCACGTAATATAGATCTGGCAACATTGCATTTATCAGCTGTTTATTTTAAATCTTAAAAGCCTTCAATTTTATTTTATTTAATATATTATGCAAATCAGTTTAAACACAATGGACGATTTGCGAGAAAAAATATCGTTAAATGGAAAAAAAATGTAACTGACAGCGAGAAAAGAGTATTATTTTATGCGAAGTTGCCAGACTGGTCTGAGTCTCATTTTTAAATATTGGCGACTGTCATTTTCGAGAATTTTTTGACTTTCTTGTTAAAATATTTTTAAAAGATTTTTGCAGAAACTTTTGATTTTATGTTTAACGTATTCCTCGGAAGTGAATTGATAAAATGTAAGTTTTTTGTTTTTTTACCTATTGGACAGGTAGCTATATAATTACACATCATGCCGGATCATCTTAAGGTGGCAATGGCGATATATGTCATTCAGCCACATGGTTACTAATTTAACTCATATTGAAAAATAATTAACTAGAATGACAAAATTGTTTCTGCTTTATTAAAAATCATTAAAAATCATTTATATACTATTTTGAGTGAAGTGGATAGCTGAGAAGATCTTGTAGTAAGGAAGAAAGAAAAGGGCAATTGCAGCTAGTTTATTTCGTTTATTAATCACTTCAAGCCGACGTTTCGGTCAGATATACGACCATCCTCAGGGCGCCTTGAAGTGATTAATAAACGAAATAAACGTAGCTGCAATCGCTCTTTTCTTTCTTCCCTACTACAATTACTTATAATGCTTTCAAATTTGTTTATATTATAATTTGATTTTATGTGCGCTTTGTCCAGGAGTTTAGGTAATTATTTTATTATTTAACAGTTTATGTAGATTATAATTCTAATGTCAAAAAATGAAGAATTTTTATCATTAACGAAAAAAATAAGAAAATTTTGAATAGCTAAAAAAATAAAAAGTGCAGGTGAAACCTCGTGTGGGTGACCAGCGTGTGGAACGTCCCTCGGTAGCCATTTAAAATAAAATCCTTGAAACCCTTAAGGGGGTTCAGGAGCGACGTCTAAACGTACTTAAAAAAAAACTAGACTTGCTGTTTTTTTTTTTAAATGAATTAAATTCATAAGAGATTATTGGGACATCGAGCTATAATTTTTTTAATGACTTATTAAAAAAATTAACGTAATTAATTTTTTTATTATCAAGCAAATACAAAAAAAACAATCTGTCCCAATAATCTTTAATTTTTTTTTAAATTTAAAAATGAATTTATTGTTATTATTAATCACATAATAATTAAGAAATTTTTAAAATAAGCTTAGATGATTTATTTAAAAATCAACTGTCAAATTAGTTCAGCATTCTTGCAATAGATGGCAGGCTAGTCTAACAGCCGATCCCCTATCTTGCCTATATTTATATATTTTTATGCTTTTATAAAAGATACATAATATATAATATCATTTATAAAGTATTTATTGTTAAAAGATCAATGAAAATCAACCAAATGCATTAAATATTATTAGCTACCATTCTGACATCTCTTGGCAAATTTTTGAATTACTTGATTTTTTGGGCATACTTTTTATGACACACTACGCCCTCTTATCGGGAAAAACATGCGTAACCACTTCTCTCCGAGCCCCCTTAATAGCCTCAGGAGCCGAAAGGGCAAACATTAAAAAATGGTCAAAAACAACAAGTGCAAAGTAGAAGAAAAAAAAGAGAGGTTTCATTTTTAGTTCCAGAGAGAAAGGGATATGGAGCGAGGAGAGAGTAGCTCGGGGAACGTCAATAAAAAGACGTTCCACTCAATTGGGGATTGCAGAAGCGGAACTGCACACGAGAGAGAGGGGGAAAACGGGATAATTTTTTTTTTTGTGATGATCATCATCTCTATTGCATTTTAAAGTAAATTTCATTTGCGATTAGTCGATACTCATCTCTTTGTGGTATATTGGTGACGTGATTTAAACTGAATTGGATAATGTCAAAATTCTTTGAAAATGTTGAAAGAGTCTATAGAAATTGATAAACATTCAAATAATATTAACAAAGAAGATATAAGGTTTAATAAAATATTGATTAGATATTAGAGTTTGATTATTGTATTATATTAATGGAATAATTTAGTAAAAGTAATTTGTACCATCTTTGTTAAAAAAAATAAAATCCTGCTTTTTTTTTGTATGATTGTAAATGTTGTTAACTTCATTGCATAGATATATTGTATATTACTAGCTTCACGTAGGATTCCCTTAAGAGACTCGTTAACCTCTAATAATTTGACCTGTATTCTCATTCTAGTCATTTTTATTTTATTTATTTTCTAGTCGAAACTGAACAAATAATTATTACAAATGTGGTCTATAATTTAAAATTCCCGCAATCAACGTATTCGTGTATTGTAACTAGATTGCATTGTCTATATTTATTAACTGTAGATTTTAATTTTATAAATAAATAGACAATAAAAAGAGCAAAAAATTGAATTTTTTTAAAAGATTTGTTTGCTCGCTCTTCTTCCTCAACAACAACGACAACAAAAAAGGAATTTTCCACCACATGACTTTTGAATTTAGTAAGAAAGAAAAAAAAAGCTTAAGAGTAGAAAATCCCTTCTCAAAAAGAAATAAAGGAAGAGAAAAGGGATTCAAGATAAAAAAAAAAAAAAAAAAAAAACTGGAGGTATATAACAGCAGACGGTGATCCCAATTCCTGAATTATGATTTTACGATTTTTTTTTGTTTAATTTGTATAAGTGACGTAAAGAACTAATAGCGATGGATGCAGAAGATTTGTGCAGTTAATTTTTATTTCACCCCACTCACAAATGAAGTTCCGAGCTCATCTCCAAAACAATAATCTAACGCTGGGTTGCAAGAATGTATTGAAGTTGCACAAAGTTATTGGTTCGTTAAAATAGTCTTTAAACTAAAGGTGATTAATTCCAACCTTTAAACTAATTAACTGTTAAATAAAATAAATAATATTTGAAAGTGAAATTAGAAACAAATTGTATGAGATTATGAAATTATCAATGATACAATACCCTCTTGCGGTCAAATAACCAACTACTAAAAATTGACATTTACACTAACCTCACTTTCTTACTTTGTCAGAGAGTTGCCAAGTACCGGTTGGCAAAATTTTGTTGGCCAAGTTGCTTAATTTTTTAGATTGAGTTTTCGGAATAATTTAGTGTCTATTTCAACAAGAGAGTCAGCTAAACATTGAAATGCATTCATTTAATTCTGATCACTTTAATTTTCAATACGTATTGAGCGATATTATTAATTATTATAGATATCCAAGTGAGTATGTGGTTATGTTAAAACTTATAAAATACTAAAATACTTTATTTGAAAGTGAAATAAGGAACAAATTGTATGGCTTGTATGAAATTATCAATCATACAGCTGTAAAGCCCCAGTAAATTTAAAACATTGATAACTAAAGAAACTTTTTCTATTTGTTGAACTGTTTTCTTACAACCTACCAGAACAGACAGGTATGAAATTGTTTATTAAAGCTTTTGTGGTTTGAAATATTATTATTAGGAGAATTTTTAATTATAGACTACATTTTTGTATTAAATATTTATTAAAAATATATAAATACTGTACAACGTTTCGACTGCTTATTCTGCAGCCGTTATCAAGTACTGTGCACTTGCTCCGACTCAAGTGAACCAACTGTCATGTCCGTTACGTGCCTTTTTATATACAGCAACGTCAGCGCCATCTGTCGGCATTTCTGTGAAGTTAGATTCAAATTTTCCCGCTATTTTCATTCATTTCAGTACTTGATAACGGCAGCAGAATAAGTAGTCGAAACGTTGTACAGTATTTATATATTTTTAATAAATATTTAATACAAAAATGTGGTCTATGATTAAAAATTCCCCTAATAATAGGTATGAAATTATCAATCATCCAATACGCCCTTGCGGCCAAATAACCAACTAATAAAAATTGCCATTTACACTAACCTCACTTCCTTACTTTCTAAGATAAATACGGTATTTATAATAATTAATAATAACACTGTGTTTGATTTTTTATCAGCTTGTAGACAGGAGATTTTTCAATGATAAATAAAAAAATTACACACTTAGATTATTGCTCTAAACAAGAATCCGAAACGTCAATCGGGATTTGGGTGAAATAAAAAGTCCCTTGTTGGAAGCAAATCCACGGACAAGGTCTAAACTATAAAAATAAATAAAGAAATAAAAATTTTGATTAAAACCATTGTTAAAGTGATTATATTTCAAACAAAAAAAAAGATGAAGCTTTATGCATGTCAAAGGCGCAATATATGACGTTACTTTAACCTTCTTTTTTTATCTCTCTCTCTCTCTTCTCCTTCTTTCTTCTCTCTATCTCTCGATTCCTTCTCTCCTTTCTTTTATATAGATATATATAAAATATTTCCACAACATTTATTCCTCTCTCGAATAAAAAAAAAAATTTGTGAGATGACCCTTCTCCTTAAGCCACCGCCAACATCGAAATAAGTTATTCTCTTAGATATAGGCTTCTCTCTTTCTCTCTATACAATGAAATGTCAAAGACCAAAAGATGATGGTAATTAACGTTAACAAATTATGTCACTTTTGATTAAAACTATAATTTTTTTATTTTAATATTAAAAACTAAAAAATCTATATATATAATTCACTAATGTCCGTCTGTCTGTCTGTCACGCTCTATTTAGGCAACTTCCCGTTGGAATTTTGAAATGAAATTTTATATGCATAAAGAGGACCTTCCCGAGATTACATGAAAATTATTTTCATCCCGAAATTCCTATAACTTTTTGAGTTAATAATTCTTAAAGTTACGATTTCTCCCATAGGAAATGTAAAGAGAAATAATTATGTATTCTTTTCATTTGTGTATTCCATGAATGTAAACAAATCCTCAAGCAGGCACTGAATTGAAATGGAATAATAATAATTTCCTTTTCGCCCTCGGGGCTTGGCGTAGAGGTTAGCGTGCTAACCTCGTATACCAAACGTCGCGGGTTCGGACCCCAGGCAGTCCGATGATTTTATATAAGGCATTTGGATACCAAATGGCTTAAATAAGAATGCCTGGACCCCAATATGTATAATTATAAATAACGGATATTGTTTTAAGTCTTAAATGGCCTAAGTTGCCGAAAAAACTGTGTGAATGCGGTGTGATTGTGAGGTGAATGAAAAAAAAAAAAAAAAAAAAATTTCCTTTTCATAATTAAGAAGAAAGGGGCCCCCGGGTTTGGCGTAGTAGGTAGCGTGCCTACCTCCATTACCAAACGTCGCAATTTTGAATTGTGATTTTTTTTATGAATCTAAAGTCATGTCTGTATATTTATATTTAACATTTTTTTTAAAAAAGCATTGAATGATAAAATTATGCCAGTCTCTGGGTCAGCAAATTTATTATTTGCGAATATTTAATTTTTTTATAAATGCATAAATTCTAAAATTTTATAATTTCAATTTATTTAATTTTAATATTTTCAATAAAGAGAAAATATTAAATTTATTATTATTTAAATTAATTAATTTTTTTTTTTTTTGATGAATTCGTGGAGTAAACAAAGAGGCCCCCCTACAAGCTTATGCTACTGTAATCCCTGGGGCGGTCTCTTAGATTATTCACCTCCCGGACGCCAAGACATACACATCGTAGTGCCTCATCTATTGGCCCATCATTATAAGGTTTTATTAAACTCCTCCAAGCATCCACCCAGTACTTTGGCTCTCCCTCAAATCTCCCTGGACCATTATCTAGAAAAAGATGCTGGAAAATATGAATTAAGGCTGGTTCCTCTCAAACTTTCTCAACGTGGACATGGGCCCCGGCAACACTATCTTCCGAGCCCAGCAGAGTCCCTGTCTGGACCCACCGCAGGCTGCCTCTCCTCCAGATGAGTTCAACAATGTTTTTCCCTTTTCCCATTACCTTAAATTAAAATCGCATATAAAAACTATAAACTTGCAATAATAATTTTTTGATTAAATATAATCTGGCAATATCTATTAAAATGTTCATTAATTCAATGCTTTTGGCTGTCTCAAACAAGCGACTCAGCAGATACTCTTATACCGGCGCGGTTGCGAAGCCCGTGACCGGAAATAAAAATAAATTCCATCCATTGTTATAATAAAACCGTAAAATAAATTATTGTTGTCTATTTTTAGTAATGTTTCTCCTCCTTAAGCGAGTTTTCTCGTTGCATAATAAAAATTAAAAAAAAATTTTTTTTGAGGTTATGTTTCCAACATGGCGTCAAATCAAATTTTTATTTACTATTACCTTCCAATAGTGAAGGGGACCTTTATGACGTCATAATTTGCCAAGAAATGAAGAGATGTAGAGTGTATATATGCTTATATTTAAATTTTCATATATTGTATAGATGATATACCTATGTATTTCAACTAGAGCCTACGGTGAATATATTTAAAACAAACAGCCTTATTGGCCAAATTGAAAAAATTACCCTAAACGTTTTAATCAATAAAAAAAAATATATAGGCCTATCTCTCTTTCGTGCTATCTCCATTAACCAACTAACTAACATTCCCGCATTTCTCTCTTTTTTTTTTGTTTTTATTTAGAGGTACATATAACTAACTCCATTAGGTCCATTCATAAATTCACATTATGCCCGTTCGGAAAGGCCGACGCTGCACGTTCATAAATTCCAGATCTCTACCCCCTCCCCTTCCCCTTCCCCTTCCCCAACTAATAAATTTAATTTATTATGCTGAGAATAACAACAAATAAAAATATTTATGCTCGAAATAATCTTAATGTGAGAGGAAAGAACGGAGGGGTGGGGGTGGGGGGGGGGTATATTTGCAAAAGAGATAAATATATTATATAGCGTAAGTAATATGCAAATCGAGTGAACTTAAAAAAAAAAAAAAAAGAAAACAAATTTTATTTATTATATTCTTCTCTTTCTAAAATTCATGAAGTCAAAAAAGCAACATGTTTCCGTAATTTTTTTTTTTTTTGATCAAAAGTTAAATGCGATGGAAAGACCAAGTTTTCACATGCACATACACACAGTGTGTTTGTTAGAAGAGAAGGCGAGAGGGAAATGTTAAATCTATTGATGGGCAAATTTAGAACTTAAGCTCCCAGAGAGGGTAGAGGGGAGATAATCCAATTTCGGATAAATTTGCTAGATTAGTTAGAGAAGGGAGAATTGGAGATTCTAGAAAATCTCTCAATTAATAAGCATATTTATTATTAACAAGGGAATTTTATACTTGCTTCTTAATATCATTTTAGAATTATTTTTATTTTTTTTAACTAATTCCTTTGCTGTAAGACTAAAAAGCTGATGGTGCTCACTGAGCACACACTGAACTTGAGTGGATCCAAATATATTATTTGTTTTGCGATTAATTACAGGCAGCCAGGAAGAAGTGGTATCTTCCCAAATTTGTGACGTTTCTGTCCAAATTCTGTTTAATCATCGTCAGGTATTAGGAAAATAATAATTTAAAAATCTGGTGTGACTGGCGCACAGCACACAACTTTCTCTTACCTTCGGTAATCGAAAGTTGTGTACTGTGCTTGTCACACCAGATTTTTTGTGTCTACATATATTTAGTTCCCGACAGTACGGAACATATGAATTCAGATGTAAAATTTATAAGTATGGGAAAATATTTATATTTTGTTTTTATGGCAACCATTTCTCCTATCTTCCCTATGAAATACAAGAGTAAAGTGGTCTTCAGAAGATTTCAATTGCAAAATGAGAATATACATTTTAAAGAGCGTCTGAAAAATAATTGATTTTTGAATTTTAAAAAAAATCGGAGCAAATTTTGAGAAAATCGAAAAAAACTGAAAAAGTGCATCAGTAAAGTACTAGTACTCTTTGGTCGATATTGTTCAAAAGCTTATTTTTCCGGTCCCGGGTGGTGTTTAACTTAAATATAAAATTTCAGCCTCATAGCTCAATTCCTTCATCCTTAAAATTGAACACACACCCACACACCCACCCACCCACCCACCCCCCACAGACAGACCATGTCGCGAAAACCACTTTTTTGGATTCAGGGGACCTCAAAACGTGAAGATCCATCAAAATCTCGACATCGAATTTTTGACATGAAACCAATACTTTCTCTCTATATATATATTACATATATACATAGGTAAGAGAAAGTAAAAAACTGGTGCTGGCAACGGATTAATGCAACAGTCACCCAAATCTCTGCAGTTAAGCATTGCCAAACACGGCGAAACCTCCGTGGTAGCCATCGGTATATATAAATTAAAAAATATGTAATAGTATAACCCTAAAGAGCCTCAACAACCGAGAGGGCAAATTAAAAAAAAACTGGTGTGGTTGATCATACAGTCTGTGCTTTTCACGCCAGATTTTTGTGATGATGTATATTTAGTTACTGACAGTACAGAAAATTTATATACACTGAAAATAATTTATATTTTATTACCATGGCAACTCCTATCTTTCCTATGAAGTACAAGAGTAAAGTGTGTTTCAAAAGATGTCAATAGCAAAATGAGAATATACATTTTAAAGAGCATCTAAAAAATAATTGATTTTTGAATTTTAATCAAAGTCGTTCGAGTGAATTTTGAAGAAAATCGAAAAAAAAACTGAAAAAGTACATCTATAAAGTACTAGTAATCTTTAGCCGAGCCTATTCAAAAGCTTTCTGTTACGTCCCAGAGGGGCACCTAACTTAAATATAAAATTTCAACCCCGTAGCTGTTTTCATACTTGAGATATTTTGATCACATACACATCATTTTGAGGAATCTACTTTTTTAAAAAACGAATATTTCCATCAAAATATAGAGAAAAGAAAGTAAAACTAATTGTAAAGATATAAAAAAAAAATACAAAAAATGAAACGAAACACGATACCACAAAAACAACAAGGGAAAAGGAGAAAGGGGGGGGGGGAGGAAGGGATTTATTAAAAGTGAAGAATTTTAATTAAACATTCATTAATTAGACTCTTTGGCATGAGAGATGCGAGAGCAAGGAATCCGAGACTTGGAACAATATTAAAAAAAAGTAAAAATACATAGCAGTGTAGCTACGTATGTATTTGTTTACTATCACTTTTCTTTTCTAATTTAACAAAAACAAAAAACAAAATTAATTATGGAAAATTAAATATTCTAAAAATTAGTTTTATTTATTAATTAAATAAAATTTTATTGTTAAGTTTTTTTTTAACTCATTGTTAAATTGTTAATTGTTTCTTTATTGGCAAATAATGTCAACAAATATTTTAACTAACCCTAAAAATCAAATTTTTAATTAATTGTTGGACAATAATAAATATTTGTGTGTGTGTCAATAAAATAAAAGTTTTTTGATTGAGCTGTCGTAAAATAAAACAATCATTTTTATATTATATTTATTGTTGATCAAAGAGCACAAGAAGGCCGGGGTTCGGGATGGGAGGGGAAAAAGGGGGACTCAGTCTCTCCCCTCCCCTTTGTCAGTTCATTAGCCATTCGTTCTCTATAAGATCTCTCTCTCTCTCTCTCTCTCTCTCTCTCTCTCTCCTCAACTCTTTTCTATCCATTCGGAATTGACTTAAAATGAAAAAAAAAAAAAGTTTCACGCCCTTCAATCCAATCAATAACAAAAAAAAAGGGGCAAGGGGGGGGAGGGGGGGAGAATAAACCCTTGAATTCAAACATCTCTTCATTTTGTTATTCATTAGAGTTTAATATAATCAAGAGTAACAAATAAAAGAAGAAAAAAAAAAACCCGGTGATCACGTGATTGGAGATAAAATTATTATCAAATAAATTAGAATTTAAAATTAAAAGAGAGAGAGTGGAGAGGTAGGGGGTAAATAATAAAAGTTCTTTTCACATTTTATACAATTTACCTAAATAAAAAATCTGGTGTGACTGTCGAACAGAACACAACTTTCGATTACCGAAGGTAAGCGAAAGTTGTGTTCTGTGAAGGGGGATAATTGTGGGCAGGAGCACCCAATAAGAAGCTTTTTTCTCTGGATTCCTTCCCGGAGGTTTTTTTGTTTTTTTTTTTTAAAAACCTTTTTTTTTTTTTTTTTGTTTGTTTTTTTTGAATATTTTTTTTTGGTTTAATTTTTATTTATTGGGGGGTAAAAAATTTTTTTAGGTGTTTTTAGCAGGATGGAGCGCTGGAGAGGAGAATTGTTTGATTAAAAAGCAATTCTTTTTTCAGAGACTTTTTTGGTTAACGACAGGATGCATCCCTTTTCGTTTCGGCCATTTCGGTAGCCTTCATCAGAACCTTTTCTGTCTAGATTTATTAGAATAAAGAGTAAATATATTACAATATATTACAATTAGATGTTACTCATTTTATATATATATATATATATATAAAATTTATGCACGTACCTCTTACATCGATTTTTTTTAGTGTACATATATATTTTTTTGTTATTATTATCAAAATCTTTGGTATTACTACACAAGAATTTTTCAATTGTTGTTTTTGTTATCACAGTCATAAACTCACTATAAATTAAAATTGGTTATTATATAAAAGTTTTATATATATATATATATATATACAGCAACACGTCTTACAAAGCACTGAAGTTACCTACGATTATTTTATAATTTCACTTTTTTTAAAAATTCATTTTTTTAGATTTTATTCTTTTTTACTCAAAGTATTATTTTTAGCGATTATTTTAAAATTAGGTTAAGATGACATTTTTTACCCAATTCAACTTCTTACATAATCGACCATACCTACAGTTTTCGTAAAAAATGAAACATATCATACTTTCTACCATACATATATTTACTCGTAAGATCCTGCTAAAAACACCTGAAGGAAACTACTTTTTAACCTATAGATAATAATATTACAACAGGTGTCACATCAAAAATAGAAATAGACATATATTTTGTTTCCGACAGTACAGTACATTTGAATTCAAGATGTAAAAGATATAAAATTTATAAACATTGGAGAATATTTATATTTTGTCACATATTACGTAACGCCTTTTTTTGACAATTTTCTAGTCCCCCCCTCAGTCACAGTTAGTCACATATAAACCCCATCTACAAATATTATATCACAACATAGAACTACCCCCCCCCTCCCCCGAATAAAATTTCTTATGCAAAATTCCAAATTTTATCTTTTTTTTTTATAGCAAATTTTCCTTCGTGACTCAAATAATCTCACCATTTTTCCCTGTTATGAAAATCATTCTACCTTTTTTTTTTTTTTTTTTTCAAAAAAATTTTATAAATTCAACTTTGAATTTTTGTCAAACTTAGAGAAACCCCCGGGGCCCCCATGTCAGAATTTGTAACGTTTTGGCCAGACCTCTCCCTCCCCTAACGCGTAATATGTGGACAACCCCTAAGGTATTTATTTAAAATTTATTTAATATTCGTTTATTTAATAAAAATTTGGAGTGGGGAAATTAGAGGGGCTAATAAAGAGAAATAAAAAAAAAACTGTTTGAAAATTTTATATACAGATAAAAGGGAAAATTTCAGATAATATAGAACGATGATCCTTTTTACTATCATTTGATTGGTTGAACGGATGGTTAGATTAAAGAAAAAATATATTCTTAATTATTCAATTTTAGTTGCATGTGAATATTCTCTAGGAAATTCTAAACTCATTACAAAAAATCCGATGCGAATTGGATGCGCCGTTTCCGAGTTATAGACAATTGAATTATCAAGATTTTATTCATTTCCAATATTAATTATTTAGGGCTCTTAGTTTGGCCAAAGGAGGGGAGGGTGGCGAGTTGCAGGCTCCCCCACCCCTCCGCTCTGATTGTCGCCAGGCGCCCTCCCCTCGTTTCTAAGAAATATTCTTTCTCTTTTAATAAATAATAATTTTACAGCTTTTAAGATAAATTTTTTTTTTTTTTGAACATTTGGAAGAATTATAAAAATTGAACGAGAAAAAATAAATTAATTAATTAAGCAGTCAGAGAATATTGCCAAATAAATGATAGTTATATATTTAGTTAGATGTAAAATCTTTCAATTCTTCATCATCACATGGATGTTATATTTATTTGAACACAAGCGATATTTCCATCTTGTATTGTACTGTAGGATAGTTAAATATCAAAGTGTAAAATTTAATTTAGATGAAATGATTTGAGTACTTCAAACAATTTTCACAAAATATTACTGATGTACTTTTTAAAAGGGCATCTAAATAATAATCGATTTATTAATTAAAAAAAAAAAATCATTAGAACGAATTTTGAGATCGTCGAAAAAAATTGAAAAAGTACATTAGTAAAGTACTAGTACTTTTTGACCGATTTTTTTCAAAACGCCCATAAAAATCTCGACATTGAATTTTTGACATGATTGCAATACATTCTATCTCTCTATATATATGAATATTAACATATACATATAGATAAGAGAAAGTAAAAAAAAAATTGTTAAAGCAAGAAATTTGAAAAAACTAAAAAAAAGTACTGCAGTAAAGTACTAGTACTCGAGTATTTCCGAAGACGAGACCTAAGGAAATTTGTTTTCTAGACCAGAAATATAAAATATTTAAAATTTGAGAGAAATCGTTAGTTGAAAATTTTGAGAAAATTGGAAAAAACTAAAAAAAGTACATCAGTAAAGTACTAGCACCCGAATTTTTCCAAAGGTGTAGCGCAATTTAATTTTCATACTGAAAATAGTGGCCCTTGGTTTACAAGGCCAGCACGCCAATCCCTACACCAAGCCCGAGGTACGCCTTTTTTTTAACACTCACTTTTTTCCCATTCATTTTTGGATTAACTGAAAATATGAATTTGTTTTTACACCTGCTAGGCTAGTTCTAGTGTAAAAAGTATACACCAAATTTCATCGAAATATTTTTTAAAGCAATCGTGTTCACACACACACACACACACAGAAGCATAATACCAAAAATGTTTTTTTATTTTTTAGTCAGAGAGATTTAAAAAGTCGAGAATCATCAGGTCGAATTTTTTTACGATTACAATACTTTCTCTTTATATACCTCGTACATGAGAACGTAAAAAAAAGAAGAAAAATATGGGGATAATTTATTCTCTAAAATTTATATCGAAATTGATCAACGTAGTTGTCTTAGGATAGTAGAGAAGACAATTCTTATACAAAATGTCTTTTCTATAATGTAATAGAAACTTAACCTCTCTCTATTATTCATACACAGTAGAAAGGACCTATAAAAATACAACCTCTTAATATGATTAGACCTAAATAATGCAGAAGGAATTTTTTTTCCATTTGATAAATGAGAAGACAAAAAAAAAAAAAAAAAAAGAAAAGTTTCTATTCAAGGAGTAGTATAAGGATCGATCCTTCTAAATAGCAGCAGCCCGAGGATCCCGTGGGATGATTGACGACCCGGGACTAATATTGTCAGGTCACGAACCTCTCCCCCCCCCTCCCCTCTCGCTAAAACCTCTACTTACAAGAGCTTTTCAAAAACTCCCCATCCATTAGAGACGTAAAGGAAAGACCCAAGTTTATTACTCCCAACTCCTGAAATTCAGATTTTAATTGCAAAAATAAATAAGTCTTAATTTGAAGAAACTTTGCAGCCAGACGTTTCGGTCGCCAATCACGATCTTGATCAGGGCAAATATTGTTAACTTAGGTATTTTAATGTCTATCGTATGTGATTACCTAAGACCAGAGTTGGCAGGTTTTATCCCGCCGAGTATAATACACGGTTTTATACATGTATAAAACTATTGCGGATAAAACTAGGACGATGTATAAAAGGTATAAAACTGTAAAAAACCAACTCTCTCCCCTGAAAAAACAGCTTAAAAGCTTTTCATATTTTATAATGTTCTAAAGCATTGACGATGTTGTTTGCTTTTTATTTAGTGAATAATATAATCAAAATGTTAATAATTGAAAAATGAAATTTTATTTGAATTTCCTTCCTTGTCGGGTTTGCGCATGCGCATCCAAGTTTTATACATTTTATACGTTTTATACAAGTTTTATCCTCGATTTTTGTATAAAACTGCCAAATCGTGTATAAAACCCAACTCTGCCTAAGACAATATTTGCCCTGATGAAGGTTGTGTGATTTGCCACCGGAACGTCTGCTAACAAAATTTAAATAAATTAATTTTTATTTAATCTCCTGATTGCAAAGTTCTTTCGGACACTGATTAAATCTCCACAGCCATAAAACAGTCATAAGTATACTTTTTTTTTTAACACTCACACTCTTTTGGGCAGCTTAAACCATATAAGACTTTTTACGTTGACCGCATGGGCGTAACTAGGGGGGTGCCGGAGGGGGCCTGCCTGCCCTCCCCCCAGAAAGCTCCTTGCCCCAAAAAAATTGAGAAAATATGGGGCTTTCCAGGCCCACCGGAGGATAGCTGGTCCCATGCCCCCCCCCAGCCAAATTCTCTAGTTACGCCCATGGTGGTCTTCAAACAATTTTGAAAGCAAAATGAGAACAGCATCAAAAAAATAATTGATTTTTGAATTTTAAGAGAAAGTAAAAATTAATATGTCAAAATAAATTTGGAAAATCGATTTTTAATCATTTTCAGAACGTTTTGAGACTAAAATTTCATTGTTTTTGCTTGAATATTTTGTATACTAAGTTATTCAATCAATATCAAGGCCTAAATGTGTTTATTTAATTAAAAAACAATAAATTAGGAAATGAAAGAGGCAGTTAACATTTGAAGATGTCAAAGGCAATAAATAAACCCCCATTTTATGTGGGCGTAGTTAAATAAAAAAATGTCTATAGCTTTATAATTGATTGAAAAGACCAGTTTTGCATTTTTCCACAAATCCAACGACAAATAAGAGAGATAGAGCGACTTTTTGAAAAGCGATTGTGCGCGTGAATAAAAGCCTAGACGAGAGTGAAGCGAGGCTCCCTAGCTGCACTCTCGGCGCAGATCGAATTTGAAAAAACAAATTGATGCTCTCCCAGCATTTGAAATAATCGCCAAATTGATCTTTTTATGCTTTTAGAAAATTTTATTCGAAACTTTATTTAACTATAAGAATAAAAGACTGCATATTTATCTATTTACATTTTTAGATTTAGAAAAAAAACACACTTTCCATAATAGAACGTTTTTTGAAATTTTCTATAAATAGAAACAAAATAATTGTAATTATTTTTTAATTAATCATAATTTAAAAAAAAAAAAAAAAGCTTTCTATTATGTAAAATGGACACGAATTTAATTCAAATGTGGATTTTATAGCTGGATAATCGTTGATAGGTAAATAAAAGAATAGCAGCTAAAAATTATTTCATTTATTGACCCACTAGGCTGACGTTTCGGTTTGGGTCAAGACATAAGTATAATTCAATCATTTTACATATTAATTTTTCAAATATCTGTAACCGAATGTACATGGAATATATGATTGTGTTATTATTTGTATGCCTATATTGACAACCCGCAAGGTAATTATAATATCTCTGTATTATGCCAAGTTATATAATGTTATAAATTGTAAAATTTCACGAATAATATTTTTAAAAAATATACTTTGTGTTGTTATAGCTGTGAGAATGGACTTGACCAAGACCGAAACGTCAGCCTGTCGGGTCAATAAATGAAATAATTTTTAGCTGCTATTCTTTTATTTACCTATCAACGAATTTAATTAATTAAAAAAAAAAACTGCATAAAAAAATGTTTTTTTTAATGCCCGAGGATTTTCGGACCAACGATTCAATGTGGCACTTGCAATGGCAAAGCCTAAACGAAAGGCCCCAACCCAATAGTACTCAGAGCTTAAATCTCTGTTGTTTGAAGTCCGAATCCCCTTCCCCCCCTCCTGTTCACTTGACATTCACCCCCAAGGACATTTCTTAAAAAAAAATCTGGTGTGACTGGCGCACAGCACACAACTTTCTCTTACCTTCGGTAATCGAAAGTTGTGTTCTGTGCTTGTCACACCAGATTTTTTGTGTCGACATATATTTAGTTCCCGACAGTACGGAACATTTAAATTCAGATGTAAAATTTATAAGTATGGGAAAATATTTATATTTTGTTACCATGGCAACCATTTCTCCTATCTTCCCTATGAAATACAAGAGTAAAGTGGTCTTCAGAAGATTTCAATCACAAAATGAGAATATACATTTTAAAGAGAATCTAAAAAATAATTGATTTTTGAATTTAAAAAAAAAATCGTTGGAGCAAATTTTGAGAAAATCGAAAAAAACTGAAAAAGTACATCAGTAAAGTACTAGTACACTTTGGCCGATTTTGATTAAAAGCTTATTTTTCCGGTCCCGGGGGTGTTTAACTTAAATATAAAATTTCAACCTCGTAGCTCAATTCCTTCATGCTTAAAATTGAACACACACCCACACACCCACACACCCACACACCCACACACCCACACACCCACCCACACACCCACAGACAGACCATGTCGCGAAAACCACTTTTTTGGATTCAGGGGACCTCAAAACGTGAAGATCCATCAAAATCTCGACATCGAATTTTTGACATGAATCCAATACTTTCTCTCTATATATATATTACATATATACATAGGTAAGAGAAAGTAAAAAAGATAATCATTACAAGTAGACGAGAAAGAAAGAGAGAGATAGAGAGAGAAATGGCATTCATTTTTCTCTCTTTCTCTCTCATTCTTTATTCAATCCACGCTCCTCTTCTCGTTTTGCATCTTCATAAAACTTATTATCTTTCTCTCTTTTCTCTCTTTCTCTCTTTCGCTATCTCTCTCTTTTTTTTGTGACTTTACTTATTAGATTTAAATTGTTAATCATCCTCGGAAAAATTTAATAATCTCCTTTAATCTTTCACTTTAAATAAATAAACAAAACTTTTTTTTTTTTTTTAGATAGTATAATTAAAAAGTTAAATATTAGGCAAAATTGACTAACTCCACTATTTTAGAAAATAACACGAAGTGTGAGTGAGAAAATGTTCCCGACAAATTATTTGATATTAAAATATTTTACTGTGGTACTGGTGCCACAGCACACAACTTTCTCTTACCTTCGGTGAACGAAAGTTGTGATCTGTGCTTGTCACACCAGATTTTTTTTGACTTTCCGCCGATATATTGGAATTTAAGATGTAAAATTTATAAAAATGGGAAAATATTTATATTTTGTCACCATGTCAACCATTTCTCCTATCTTTCCTATCAAGTACAAGAGTAAAGTGGTTTTCAGAAGATTGCAATGGCAAAATGAAATTATACATTTTAAAGAGCATCTAAAAAATAATTGATTTTTAAATTTTAATAAAAATCGTTGCAGCGAATTTTGTGAAAATCGGAAAAAACCTGAAAAAGTGAATCAGTAATCTTTGATATATTATTTGAAAACCCTCATAAAACATTCTATATCCTAAATACTTTGTTTCTTTTTTTGTGTAATGAAATGAGTCTCTACAAATTTTATATGAATTTTTTTTCATGACAACTCGAAAATTTGAAATTTCTTCATCTTTTGGATAAATTTTCATATTTTATGATTTGTATCAATTCATGTAAAACTCTTTTTTTTTCTTTAAGGACCAAAGTACAAGTCGCTACTGTCCTTTGAGATGTCAAATATTTAATTTATCTGCGAATAAAATTCAATTGAGATATAAAATGTGAATTTTTATTTTTATTAATTTCTGCCGTTTTATTTTTAGCCTCGACAATAAGAGAAAGGAGTGGAGAGAGGGCAAGCAGGGCGGGCGGGGAGGGGGAGGCGAACATCTCGCTCTCTCTCTCTCTCTCGACTGCTCTTTAAGAACAAATAATAAATCCTAAGTTTTGATTAGGCCTTTTGGAAAATTTTCAATGGGAAAATTTTCAATGTGACTACGAATTTTTTTTTTTTTTTTTTTTTTTTTTAAACATTCACACTTTTTTCTCATTCACACTCACATTCACACACTCATTCACACAGTCTTCTCGGCAACTTAGGCCATTTAAGACTTTAAACGATATCCGTTAATGAGTATTATACATATTGGGGTCCAGGCATTTTTATTTAAGTCATTTGGTATCCAAATGCCTTAAATAAAATTATCGGACTGCCTGAGGTCCGAACCCGCGACGTTCGGTATAGAAGGTAGGCACGCTACCAACTACTCCAAGCCCCGGTGACTACGAATTAATACCAATACCCTTCTAATTGACTCTCTTTAAATAAATATGGGCTGAAACCAAGGGCGAATACAGGGGGGGGTAAAGGGAGTAATTATCCCCTCCCCCGAGATTTGAAAAAAAAAATTATTTTGAATGTAAAATTTTAAAAATTAATACTTAAAAATTTGATTTGTATTTATATTCTGGCAAACAAGTACAGAATGCGCCTGTAAATTACCGAAATTCAGAAAAAATTTGTGTTGTGTGACCAGTCACACCAGATTACCCCCCCCCCGAAAAACACCTCTAGATCCGCTCTTGGCTGAAACCATACATAAACAATACTTTCTCTCTATATATTTCATATATAGGGTAAGAGAAAGTAAAAATAATTGTTTTTACTACACCAGATTTTTTAAGCAAAGTATTGCAAGTAGTCAACGTAAAAATGTATTCAACTTTGAAGTTGGAAAAAAATTTTAATTTGGAAATTATCTTTATTAATATTAGGCCTACTTTTAAATGTATAATTTGCACACCAAGGTGCTTGTGACATTTACAATGTTTAAGTATCGACTTCGTTTTATCTTTTGTCAACTTTATCGTTTATACTTTGTTACAGATGATTAAAGTTCTTAAAACAATAAAAAAAAATGAAATTTTAATTATATGAGAATATTTATTATTTTTCATTTGTGTGATTTAATAATTTTATTGTTATATTAATTCTTTCATAAGGCGAGACAGGTATTACCATGGTCAATGCTCTGCCGAATTAAAATCAATTATCCCACCCAATGCAACATATTCACGGAACACAAGAGAGGCATCTTCCCAGCATCCCTATGCTGTTCAGATCACGACTAACAGAACAAAACAATTTCATTCTTCCTTTGTCCCCATGACCTCCCGTGATTGGAACAAGCTCCCTGCGTCTATCTTCCCCAAAACCTACAATCTTCAGACTTTCAAGTCTAACCTCAACAGGCATCTTCTCAGTTCCCGCAGTTGAGTTTCCCCTTTATGCTTCTCCTTTTGTTTTTATTTTCTTCCTGGCTGCATGTGACTATTGGTCATTATAGGTCTTCGGACCTTATGCACCCATTCCAAAAAAAAAAAAAAACTCGATGATTTTGTAAAGGGAAAATTCTGGATGTTTTTGAGAATTGGGAGACCCGAGAATTTTTCAACAGACAGACCTACAGGTGGACACTCAACTTATTTTAACAATTTAGGTCCTATACCAGTATAAGATTGATACATTGATACTGCAAAGTGGGCCGGAATAAAAAAAAAAAAAAAAAAAAAAAAAAATAAATAAAATTTTAGTGAATTCTTTTGTGTTTCTTTGTGTTTGTGTTTGACTACATCTTTAATCAGCAATCAATCTTCCAAATTGAATAAGGTAGAGTTAGCAATAAAATAGTCATTTTACATGTGTGTGCCTGGGAAAAAAAAGAAATAGATAAAAAGTAATAAGGGTTAACCCATTTGCCTCCTCCTCCTGCCAATATAACATTTTTATTTTATCTTTATAATAAAAATAAAATAAAAAAAAAGATTTTTAAAAAAATGCTTTTATTTAAATTGAACTAAAAGAGAGAAATAAGAAAGAAATAATTTAATTGTTCTTGTTAAAATTTTTTTAATATTTGACTTAAAATAAAAGCGTGGGGCGCTTCGAAGTGATTCCGAGGCTCGCGCCCCACGCTTTTATTTTAAGTCATAAATATTAAAAAATTTTAACAAGAACAATTAAATTATTTCTTTCTTATTTCTTTTTAGTTCAATTTAAATAAAAGCATTTTTTTAAAAATCTTTTTTTTTTATTTTATTTTTATTTTAAGCTTTTAGTCTTTTAGTCTTATCAAAAATCATCAATATGATAAAGTACCACATTAGTTTGGCCTGTATTGATTTGGTTCAATTGAAAAATTATTCATTATCATAAAAAAATGACTCGTAAATATCAAAATTCAAAACTATAGTTAATAGGGCCTTATTTGCGTGAGGCTTCAAATAAAGTACCACATTAGTTTGGTCTATTTTGATCAAAACCACCATATAGTGGCGTCATCAAAAATGACTCTTAAGTATTACATTTCACACCTCTAGCCCATCGGGAAGTCTTTTGAAATTACATTAATTCGCGAAGGGTTTCAAATAAAGTACCACATTAGTTTGGTCTATTTTGATCAAAACCACCATATAGTGGCGTCATCAAAAATGACTCTTAAGTATTACATTTCACACCTCTAGCCCATCGGGAAGTCTTTTGAAATTACATTAATTCGCGAAGGGTTTCAAATAAAGTACCACATTAGTTTGGTCTATTTTGATCAAAACCACCATATAGTGGCGTCATCAAAAATGACTCTTAAGTATTACATTTCACACCTCTAGCCCATCGGGAAGTCTTTTGAAATTACATTAATTCGCGAAGGGTTTCAAATAAAGTACCACATTAGTTTGGTCTATTTTGATCAAAACCACCATATAGTGGCGTCATCAAAAATGACTCTTAAGTATTACATTTCACACCTCTAGCCCATCGGGAAGTCTTTTGAAATTACATTAATTCGCGAAGGGTTTCAAATAAAGTACCACATTAGTTTGGTCTATTTTGATCAAAACCACCATATAGTGGCGTCATCAAAAATGACTCTTAAGTATTACATTTCACACCTCTAGCCCATCGGGAAGTCTTTTGAAATTACATTAATTCGCGAAGGGTTTCAAATAAAGTACCACATTAGTTTGGTCTATTTTGATCAAAACCACCATATAGTGGCGTCATCAAAAATGACTCTTAAGTATTACATTTCACACCTCTAGCCCATCGGGAAGTCTTTTGAAATTACATTAATTCGCGAAGGGTTTCAAATAAAGTACCACATTAGTTTGGTCTATTTTGATCAAAACCACCATATAGTGGCGTCATCAAAAATGACTCTTAAGTATTACATTTCACACCTCTAGCCCATCGGGAAGTCTTTTGAAATTACATTAATTCGCGAAGGGTTTCAAATAAAGTACCACATTAGTTTGGTCTATTTTGATCAAAACCACCATATAGTGGCGTCATCAAAAATGACTCTTAAGTATTACATTTCACACCTCTAGCCCATCGGGAAGTCTTTTGAAATTACATTAATTCGCGAAGGGTTTCAAATAAAGTACCACATTAGTTTGGTCTATTTTGATCAAAACCACCATATAGTGGCGTCATCAAAAATGACTCTTAAGTATTACATTTCACACCTCTAGCCCATCGGGAAGTCTTTTGAAATTACATTAATTCACGAAGGGTTTCAAATAAAGTACCACATTAGTTTGGTCTATTTTGATCAAAACCACCATATAGTGGCGTCATCAAAAATGACTCTTAAGTATTACATTTCACACCTCTAGCCCATCGGGAAGTCTTTTGAAATTACATTAATTCGCGAAGGGTTTCAAATAAAGTACCACATTAGTTTGGTCTATTTTGATCAAAACCACCATATAGTGGCGTCATCAAAAATGACTCTTAAGTATTACATTTCACACCTCTAGCCCATCGGGAAGTCTTTTGAAATTACATTAATTCGCGAAGGGTTTCAAATAAAGTACCACATTAGTTTGGTCTATTTTGATCAAAACCACCATATAGTGGCGTCATCAAAAATGACTCTTAAGTATTACATTTCACACCTCTAGCCCATCAGGAAGTCTTTTGAAATTACATTAATTCGCGAAGGGTTTCAAATAAAGTACCACATTAGTTTGGTCTATTTTGATCAAAACCACCATATAGTGGCGTCATCAAAAATGACTCTTAAGTATTACATTTCACACCTCTAGCCCATCGGGAAGTCTTTTGAAATTACATTAATTCACGAAGGGTTTCAAATAAAGTACCACATTAGTTTGGTCTATTTTGATCAAAACCACCATATAGTGGCGTCATCAAAAATGACTCTTAAGTATTACATTTCACACCTCTAGCCCATCGGGAAGTCTTTTGAAATTACATTAATACGCGAGAGGGTTTCAAATAAAGTACCACATTAGTTTGGTCTATTTTGATCAAAACCACCATATAGTGGCGTCATCAAAAATGACTCTTAAGTATTACATTTCACACCTCTAGCCCATCAGGAAGTCTTTTGAAATTACATTAATTCACGAAGGGTTTCAAATAAAGTACCACATTAGTTTGGTCTATTTTGATCAAAACCACCATATAGTGGCGTCATCAAAAATGACTCTTAAGTATTACATTTCACACCTCTAGCCCATCGGGAAGTCTTTTGAAATTACATTAATACGCGAGAGGTTTCAAATAAAGTACCACATTAGTTTGGTCTATTTTGATCAAAACCACCATATAGTGGCGTCATCAAAAATGACTCTTAAGTATTACATTTCACACCTCTAGCCCATCGGGAAGTCTTTTGAAATTACATTAATTCACGAAGGGTTTCAAATAAAGTACCACATTAGTTTGGTCTATTTTGATCAAAACCACCATATAGTGGCGTCATCAAAAATGACTCTTAAGTATTACATTTCACACCTCTAGCCCATCGGGAAGTCTTTTGAAATTACATTAATACGCGAGAGGGTTTCAAATAAAGTACCACATTAGTTTGGTCTATTTTGATCAAAACCACCATATAGTGGCGTCATCAAAAATGACTCTTAAGTATTACATTTCACACCTCTAGCCCATCGGGAAGTCTTTTGAAATTACATTAATTCACGAAGGGTTTCAAATAAAGTACCACATTAGTTTGGTCTATTTTGATCAAAACCACCATATAGTGGCGTCATCAAAAATGACTCTTAAGTATTACATTTCATACCTCTAGCCCATCGGGAAGTCTTTTGAAATTACATTAATTTGCGAAGGGTTTCAAATAAAGTACCACATTAATTTGGTCTATTTTGATCAAAACCACCATATAGTGGCGTCATCAAAAATGACTCTTAAGTATTACATTTCACACCTCTAGCCCATCGGGAAGTCTTTTGAAATTACATTAATTCGCGAAGGGTTTCAAATAAAGTACCACATTAGTTTGGTCTATTTTGATCAAAACCACCATATAGTGGCGTCATCAAAAATGACTCTTAAGTATTACATTTCACACCTCTAGCCGATCGGGAAGTCTTTTGAAATTACATTAATTCGCGAAGGGTTTCAAATAAAGTACCACATTAATTTGGTCTATTTTGATCAAAACCACCATATAGTGGCGTCATCAAAAATGACTCTTAAGTATTACATTTCATACCTCTAGCCCATCGGGAAGTCTTTTGAAATTACATTAATTCGCGAAGGGTTTCAAATAAAGTACCACATTAGTTTGGTCTATTTTGATCAAAACCACCATATAGTGGCGTCATCAAAAATGACTCTTAAGTATTACATTTCACACCTCTAGCCCATCGGGAAGTCTTTTGAAATTATATTAATTCACGAAGGGTTTCAAATAAAGTACCACATTAGTTTGGTCTATTTTGATCAAAACCACCATATAGTGGCGTCATCAAAAATGACTCTTAAGTATTACATTTCATACCTCTAGCCCATCGGGAAGTCTTTTGAAATTACATTAATTTGCGAAGGGTTTCAAATAAAGTACCACATTAATTTGGTCTATTTTGATCAAAACCACCATATAGTGGCGTCATCAAAAATGACTCTTAAGTATTACATTTCACACCTCTAGCCCATCGGGAAGTCTTTTGAAATTACATTAATTCACGAAGGGTTTCAAATAAAGTACCACATTAGTTTGGTCTATTTTGATCAAAACCACCATATAGTGGCGTCATCAAAAATGACTCTTAAGTATTACATTTCACACCTCTAGCCCATCGGGAAGTCTTTTGAAATTACTATAATACGCGAGAGGTATACGCCCCTGATCCTTTTCATTCATTGTATATTTCAATATACTGTACAACTATACTGTATAACTATATTTAGGCCCAAGGGGCTTGGAGTAGTTGGTAGCGTGCCTACCTTCTATACCGAACGTCTCGGGTTCGGACCCCAGGCAGTCCGATAATTTTATTTAAGGCATTTGGATACCAAATGACTTAAATAAAAAATGCCTGGACCCCCCAATTGATATATTAACATACTGATTATCGTAAAAAGTCTTAAATGGCCTCAGTTGCCGAAAAGACTGTGTGAATGTGTGTGTGAATGTGAGTGTGAAGGAGAAAAAAAGTGTGAATGTTAAAAAAAAAAAAAAAAAAAAAAAAAAAAAAACTATATTTAGGAAAGATAGGAGAAATGGTTGCTTTGGTAACAAAATATAAATATTTTCCTTTGTTTATAAAGTTTACATCTTGAAATATATCTCAACACAAACGCCTACGGGCTTGGTCTAGTTGGTAGCGTGCCTCCCTTCTATGCCGAACGTCGCGGGTTCGGACCCCAGGCAGTCCGATGATTTTATTTAACCCCACTTGGATACCACCAAAAGTGTGAGTGTTTAAAAAAAATAAAAAAATGTTGACATTCCAATGGGTACCCCAATGGCCCATTGCATTTAGATGGACGAGTCGTCCTTAGACTATATTATCAAGAATGATTTTAAATCCTTAATAAAAGATAAGGGACGTGAAAAAATTTTTTGAGTAGCTTTTTCTCTTTCTGGGCGAATATCTCAAAAAGTTTTTTAAGACTATCGGAGCCAAATTTTTTTATATTAAACTAGAATAAATAAGGATTTATTTTGAGCACAAATTCAAAAAAATTCCAGTCCCAAAAAGAATGGCAGAGGCTCAAAGTTGAGATTTTGCCGATTTCGGAAGGTCAAAAGTTAGTCTCTTATTTTTTCCTTTTTTTTTTTTTTTTTTTTTTTTTTTTTTTTTTTTTTTTCTTTTTTTTTTTCATTCTTTTCTTCAATTTTCAAATTTTTAGACAAAGCTACAGGTTTCCCTGCTGGACCGATTTGGATGAAATTTAAAATACAAATAGATACTATCAAAAACCCGATACCTTTGATATAAAATTTCATTTTGGATCAAAAGTGACTTTTTTGAGAGGTATTCAAAATTTCAAATTTGTCCTATCTTTAACATGGCGAAAAGACAGTTCTAACTATTTTGCTCCCTGATGACGTCATCTAGGAACATATATATTATTATTAGTAATTTTCATCCCTAATGGAACAAAATTTTTTAGGATAGATCCATTCAGATAGAAATAGATTAACGTGATAAGGGAGTGCTACCAACATAACAAAAATAAAAAACCTAAAATTTTATAAAATTTGGTGAAATCCTATGTTTATCGTTTCGAATGGATACCAAACGATGTATTTACATTCTACCAACATAACAAAAATAAAAAACCTAAAATTTTATAAAATTTGGTGAAATCCTATGTTTATCGCTTCGAATGGATACCAAACGATGTATTTACATTCTACCAACATAACAAAAATAAAAACCTAAAATTTTATAAAATTTGGTGAAATCCTATGTTTATCGTTTCGAATGAATACCAAACGAAGTATTTACATTCTACCAACATAACAAAAATAAAAAACCTAAAATTTTATAAAATTTGGTGAAATCCTATGTTTATCGTTTCGAATGGATACCAAACGATGTATTTACATTCTACCAACATAACAAAAATAAAAAACCTAAAATTTTATAAAATTTGGTGAAATCCTATGTTTATCGCTTCGAATGGATGCCAACGATGTATTTACATCTACCAACATAACAAAAATAAAAAACCTAAAATTTTATAAAATTTGGTGAAATCTATGTTTATCGTTTCGAATGAATACCAAACGAAGTATTTACAATCTACCAACATAACAAAAATAAAAAACCTAAAATTTTATAAAATTTGGTGAAATCCTATGTTTATCGTTTCGAATGAATACCAAACGAAGTATTTACATTCTACCAACATAACAAAAATAAAAAACCTAAAAATTTATAAAATTTGGTGAAATCCTCTGTTTATGACGTTTCGAATGAATACCAAACGAAGTATTTACAATCTACCAACATAACAAAAATAAAAAACCTAAAATTTTATAAACTTTGGTGAAATCCTATGTTTATCGTTTCGAATGGATACCAAACGATGTATTTAATTTTTACTGTTTGGAATGCATATTAAAAGATCTATTCATGGGATAACAATATTTAATAAACAAAA
>JAKCPI010012627.1:0-10482 GCA_023213315.1 Euborellia annulipes
ATGGACCGCCGATTAAAAATGCCCTGGAGTGAGAACGTCAGCTTCACTCGGATCTGTAGATATTAGCACATAACGGCCGTGAATTCAAAATAGCCTCAATCTTGCAGAGGAGTGTGGACATTTCTTCGAAAAGTTAACAGCTGTTCTCCAACTATTCTTTTTTCAAATGATGTTTAACGCTTCGAATACCACTTTCCCAAATTCCACCAAAATTGGGGCTGTACGGTGGGTTGAAGTTTCATTCAATTCCTCTTGAAATCAAATCTGAAGCCAATTCATTTTGAATTTGTTTAGAAGAAAAAATATTTGTAAGCTTCAGTCAAAAGGCGATCAAGCTCCAATAAAATTTGTTCCTCTGTCAGAATAAATTGTTTGACAAATTCACGACGAGCGATGAAGTGATCAAATCCTCTAAGAAATACTTCTGTGGATAAGTCGATTTGATCAATTCCGCATGTACGGCTTTAGTTGCGAAGCAAGCAAATAAACAAATATAAGCTTTAAAAGTTCTTGCTTTTCGTGAAGATGAAAACTGTGATGGTAAAAACGGAGCCCTTAAGATCAATCCCAACCCTCAAGAATGGGCAGAAGAGAAAGAGTGACTCTATCTGAGGGCAAATCTCCCATTTTAACTTTCCTTATGTGTAGGGTTGTACACACGAATACATGAAATGCATTTGCTTAATCGAGAACGTATAATTGACCTAGCACTTATAATCCAATATTTTCTTGCAATTAAAGATTGCAATGTGCGAGGTCCTACATGACAATAAGTCTTATGATAATAATCGATTAGTAAGGTGTAAAATGAGAGTTCTTTGGCAAAGCAAAGGATGGTCAAGCGCCATATGGAAGATTAGAGTGAGATAATCTTCCCCCCACCCTGAGGAGTCCCTCTTGATCCACAAAAGGATTTAATTTATGCAAATTTTTACAGATTTTCCCTTTCTCTATAATATTAAATTCATTTTTAAAATGTACTTGTTGTACTGTTTTTTACAGCAATATCATGAGCCCTTTTCCACTTCTTTTAAAGTTAAATAATTTTTAATATTATTTAATGGCAATTTTCTAATCAATAAATTTAATTTATTTTGAAAATGAAGACACCATGCAATAATATTTATTATTTTAATATAAGAAGAAAATTTTTCAATTAATTCATAAAACAATGGCTTAGAGGATTCGTCATTTGTGACTACTAAAACATTTTTATTTTTAAATTCTGACTAATCTTTAACATCAACGGGTGTTGAGATAGGCCACAACTCAGGATTTTGAGAGAGCCAACTAGGACCTGACCACCATAAATTATGCCCTAAAATTTCTTTTGGAAAAAGGCCACGTGATGCACAATCAGCAGGATTGTCTAGAGACACAACATGACGCCAAATTACATTAGGTATGTCCTTATTTATTTTTGTTACTCTGTGAGAAACAAAAGTTTTTAAAAAGATAAGGGGGGAGTATTTATCCATGATAGCACAATACTAGAATCTGTAAAAGCAAAAATTTTATGAAAATTAATTTTAGAAGAAAAGGTGGCAATAACATGCTTAATAAGTTTTGCTAACAAAACAGCTCCACATAACTCTAATCGAGGGATTGAGAGAGGGATTGTATAGGAGCCACTTTGGCTCTTGAAAATAATAAAAAACTTTTAAAAATACTGCAGTTATCATGACACACAATATAAATAACTGCTGCATAGCCAGATTCACTGGCATCAGAAAAGCCCACTAAAGAAAAAAATGTATAATTTGAAATAAATCTAACTATTTCAAGAGAATTAAGCTCATTTAATTCTTTAGCAAATTGTAACCATTTTTTACAAATGGGTTCCGGCACAACATCATCCCAGCCAATTTTTGATTTCCAGAGATCCTGCATAATTACCTTAGCTAAAAAAAACTACTGGAGAAAGTAATCCAAGTGGATCGTATATTCTGGCTATATGAGATAAAATTGACCTTTTAGTTAAATGTAAATTTATTGGTGAAATTAAATAATAAAAAACATCCTTTGAAGGATCCCATTGTAATCCCAATAACTTAAGACTAAATTTATTTTCATCATTAAAATTTTTCAAAACCTCCCTATCTTCTGGAGGAATATTAAAAATTATTTCTTCTAAATTAGAAGCCCATTTTTTTAATTCAAAACCTCCTAACTTTAATAAATTAATAAGTTGCCTTTGCAATTCTTTAGCTTCAAAAATAGAATCAGCCGTAGCTAAAATATCATCTACATATGTATTATTTAAAATTGCATTTGTTGCCAAAGGAAATTGTTTGCCTTCATCACTAACGAGTTGCAACAATGTCCTATTCGCTAAAAAAGGAGACGAAGCCAAACCATATGTAACTGTATTTAATTCATATTCAATTATAGGGCCCCTGGAAATTCTTGCCACAAAATGTGTTGATATTTTCTATGCGAAGGTTTAATTAAAATGTTACGAAACATTTTACATATGTCCGTTGATATGACATATGGATGCATTCGAAAATTTAAAATAATATCAACAATATTTTGTTGCAATTTAGGGCCAATTAATAAAATATCATTTAAAGAGATATTATTAGTTGTTTTAGCTGAAGCGTCGAAAATTACTCTAAATTTGGGTTTTGAAATGCAATGATGGGGAATAAAATAACAATCTTCTGATAAAGATAAAGAATTAACTTTTGTCATATGACCTAAATTTTCATATTCTTTCATAAAATCATAATAATTTTTTGATAATTCAGGCTGTTGAGAAAGGCGCCTATTGAGAGATTTTAATCTTTTTAAAGCAACAGAACGCGAATCTCCTAAAAATACGCTATCATTTTTAAAAGGCAAAGAAACAATATATTTTCCATCCTGTTGACGAAAATGTTCAGTTTTATATAATGACTCACAAAATTCATCCTCAGGACATTTATCAACTTCAACTTTAATCTCTTCTATTTCCCAGAATTTTTTCAAGGTGTCGTCGAATGTATTTGCAATTAAGGTAGAAGGTAATGAAATTTGTTGATAAGAGGAAACCGAAATTCTGCCAGTGATGACCCAACCAAAAATGCTATGCAAAGCATATGGGCCACTGGGGGAATTTTTAATCCTCTCACCATCATACACTTCTGGGAAATAATCACTTGCTAATAAAAAATCGATAGGCCCTGTTTTATCAAAATTGGGATCTGCTAAATCTAAATTTTTAAATTTAAAAGTAATATTTCCAGGAATCTCAACAGCTGGCATATCATTAACAATTTGAGGTACAACAATGGCCTCTGAGGTCCATAAAGGTTCATTATGTAATCTAGGTTTAAATTGGCAAGTAACAATTCCTTTTGTTATAATTTTTTGTTGACCCAATCCAGTTGCTGAAATATTACAATTACTTCTTTTTAAACCTAAACGTTGGGCACAATTAGAAGTAATGAATGAGCTCTGGGCTCCTGAATCAATTAAAATCCTTACTTGTTGAAAATTATTAAAAGAATCTTTCATTAGTACAATTGCAGTACCCAAAATAACAGTTTCCTCTGAAGAAGAATAATTAACGCCATGTGAAATACAGCTTACACTGGGATTTTTATTAATTTCTGACAACTTTTCTTTGTCTGAAGAAGACACCGAAATGTTGGAAGGGGTGACATCAGAGGACTCTGTTTTTTCCTGTTGATTTTTAGAAGAAAAATCAAAATGAAGAGATGTATGATGACGTAACCCGCACACCATACAACCATTCTTTATGCGACAATCAGATAAAAGATGCAAATTACTTAAACAATTAAAACACCTTTTGAATTGTCTTAATTTTTCTTTTTCTTTGGTAAGGAGATAAAGATTGATATTTTAAACATTTTAAAATAGGGTGATTTTGTTTACATAAAATGCAAGGAGAATTATCACCCTTTGCACCTGCCAATAAAACTCTCTTTTCATTTTTTAAAGGTTTATCATTTTTAGATAAAGAAACCTCTAATACTTTTGTTTGACCTCGAATAAATTCTATTAATTGAATATATGTAGGATACTCCAAATTAACCACATGCATTTCGAATAACTTTCGTGTATTTGAATCTATTTTATCTAAAGCTAAATTTAAAATAATAAAATCGGCCATATCATCAATATCTAAATTTTTTAAGGCTAAAGTGCATTCATGAAAATTATCTAAAAAATTCTGTAAGGCATTACTAGATTCTTGAGAAATTGGTTTAAATTCAATTAATTTCCTAAAATAAGAATTAGCTAATCGCCTTTTATTATGAAATCTATTAATAAGTGCTTCCCAAATGATAGGATAATTTTTCTCAGAAGGAGGTAAACCTGTGGCCATTTTTAGAGCAGACCCTTTTAAATGACCTACAAGAATGTGATATTTTTCTATATTAGCCAAAGATGAATTGTTATGAATAGCTGATTTAAAAGTTTCGTAAAATGCGAGCCACTCTTGCTGATCCCCCGAAAATTCGGGAATTTGAATCTTTGGCAACCGCGCATTCATAATTTTATTTTCTGACGAAGTTGAAGAGGTCGAATTTTTCAAAAGTCTTGTAAATTTTAAAATTTCATAATATAATTCTTCATACGCAGAAATTGAAGCAAAATTACAAGAATAATCTTTATTTTGATTTTTCTTAGCGATTTCTAAGTCTTCGACTACATTCTCAAAATCTGCTTTCCATTCTTCTAAATTGGAAATTCTTACAAAAATTTCATCTTTTTTAGTTGAATCTTGTATAGAATTTTTAATAAAATCATAAACTGATTGCAATCTTGCAAATCTAGTTTCCTTTTTGACTTCTAATTTCTGAATTATTTTATCAGCCATGATTAATTAGTTTTAAATAAATTTCATTCAATAAATAAAATTTTAATATAATATTCAGAAATTAACTGAGAAAATATATTATAAATAAAAAAAATAAATAGATATTCAAATGAGTGAAATGAAATACTCGAATATTCTATTTTCATATGAGAGAAGAATACGACGTTCTTGGAAAAATTTGTTTTTACTCACGCACTGGCCAACCAAATGAGATGAGAAGATCTCGGCCCCATGAGAATGCAAAGATGATCAAAAAATATCTGGATCGAATGGTACCAAATATGATCGATAGCTCAGATTAAATGGACTGTATAAAAAATAATATAAAGGGATGGTCACAACGCGTATATAGATGATGTAGCACTAAGAAATATTTAATTGAAATACGTGCGGCTCACCTGGCATTTGAAATATGACTCCTGGCGTCTTCTTCTTTCTTCACCGAGCAGACCATTAGAACTTCTTAGTTTATAAAAAATTCTGCCAGGTGGCGAGAGAGGGAATATTTGAAAGAGTGTAATTACCCAACAAATAAATTTAATTTTAATTATTGACTTCCTTATATGGTAATAAGGTATCTCCAATAATTATTGCAACATACAAGTGTAACATATCATTTTACTCGTGAGAACGTCTACTTTCAGAATATATATATAAAAAACCATTATACCCTATTTACCAAAAATTTCGGCATGAAAAATTTCAGCACAAATGGATCCTCGGATAAGCAATTGAGTCTTCATTTCTAGTTAAGCTAATCATATGATTAAATAAGAGTCCAGATCGTAGACTCAAAATTTGGTATGACTTAAGGGGCGAAATTAGAAACACAAGTTTTGCTTATTTATTGTTTTTGGAAATTTTGAAATTTTTGTTAAAAAATTAATTAAGTTATTTAAGTTTTAAATAATATTTATAAATGCAGCCTTTATTGTTGCTAACTTCACAAATCTTTCCTTATAATTAATTTATATTTGGGGAAAAAAAATCATTTTTTTAAACTCAAGTGTTAAGCATGTTCTTGTTTACTATCTCGACGATTTACTATCTATCGGATAACAAACTGAAGCAAACGGCCTAACTAACTCAATTCATTTGGACTGTGTCGGTGTTTTCTCAATCAAAGTAAGAGAGAAGTTGAAAAAAAAAAATAAAATAAAAAAGTTTAAATTGAGAAACTTTATTTATTTATTTGTACAAAAGTCTATATAATAAATAAAAAAAATAAAGGATTAGTAATCTCAAGTGAGAGAGAATTGTTTTTTTTTTTTGTAAAGAGAGATAGAGAGAGCAGGTGGTCCAGCAAGCCAAGTCAGATAAATTTGAATTTACTTTTTTGTTACAACTTTTTATTTATTTATTCAGAAATACGAATTGAATATTTCAAAAAAAAAAAAAAAAAATAAATAGGAAAGCAAACGATTTATAAGGATTGTTTTATGAGAAAATTTCTTTTTTTTTTGTTATCTTATTGCTCTCTTGAGATATTTGCACATAAAATTGGAAAACTTTCCAGTCTTTTTTTGCAAACTCTTAGAATATGGGATGGATTTATTGATAAATTTATTAATTTAACGCAAGGCATATTTTTGTCATTTATATGGAGTGAGAGTGTATAAATAAAAAATCTGGTGTGACACAGCACACAACTTTCTCTTACCTTAGTTAAGGTGCGCGTCTCGGGGTGCTAATTTTGGGAGATTATAGCGGCCACAATTTTGAAGCTATCGACCCAAATTTTTTTTTAATTAAAGCTATTTAAAATGTCTACAACTTATAGAAGCCCTTTTTTTGATTTTCGAAAAAATAAATGTTTTTTTTTTAGATTAATCGCATTAAATAAAAGATATTTTAAAAAATTCGCTCTATATCTTGTAGATAATTAAATTAGTAATCATTGTGTTAAAAAATAATTAATTTTTTACCCTTAATTAATTAGCTGGAATCTTTCAAATGAAATGGAATAAATCCCTTGTATTCTATGGGAAAAACTAACGCCATCTCTTGCCGCCTAGAGTAACTCGGTAGTGAATCGTCTTCTAACGGCTTTTCGAGACGCGCACCTTAATTGAAAGTTGTGTTCTGTGCTTGTTCCACCAAATATTTTGTGTCGACATATATTTAGTTTCCGCCAATATATTAGAATTCAAGATGTAAAATTTATAAACATATTTCGTTATCATGAACCCAAAGAAGTACAAAATTAAAATTTGCTTCAAACAATTTTCATAGCGAAATGAGAATATACATTTTAAAGAGCATCTAAAAAATAATTGATTTTTAAATTTTAATCAAAATCTTTAAAGGGAATTTTAAGAAAATCGACAAAAACTGAACAAGTACATTAGTAAAGTACTTGTACTTTTTGTCCTATTTTGTTACAAAGCTTATTTTCAGGTCTCAGGGAGGTGCCTAACTTAAATACAAAATTTCAACCTCGTAGTTCATTTCCTTCAGCCATTTTTGATTTGATCTCACTCCCCTTTGAGAAAAAAAAAAAATAATTCTCTCATACCTAGAAGATGTCAAATACATGCATGTATTTATTATTCAATCGAGAGGCAAATTACAGAGTATTAAAAGACCCTAACGAAAGGATTAACTGAATCCCTTCTTTGTTTTGTTTGGGGGAGATGGAGAATATTCGTTCCCAGGGGGAGTTAGTGTGTCAACGCCACTCCCTTGGGGTCATCTTATTATTATTTTCATACTTATTGTTCTAAAAAAAGGCTTAAAAGCTTATTTTTTAATATTATTATAGAAATCTTAGAGGGAAGTCAAATTTTATTTTTTTTTTCGGCATTGGAGATTTTTTTACTTTCTCTTACCTCTATATATATGTTAATATTTATATAGATAAAGTATTAGATTCATGTCAAAAATTCGATGTCGAGATTTTGATGCATCTTCACGTTTTGAGGTCCCCTGAATCCAAAAAAGTGGTTTTCGCGACATGGTCTGTCTGTGTGTGTCTGTGTTCAATTTTAAGCATCAAGGAATTGAGCTATGAGGTTGAAATTTTATATATAAGTTAGACACCCTCATGGGGCGTGAAAATAAGCTTTTAAACAAAATCGCCCAAAGAGTACTAGTACTTTACTGATGTACTTTTTCAGTTAATTTTAACACTCACAGCATCCGCCCTTTTTTTTTTTTGACAGATGAATGCTAACGATCGCTTACGATGCCCTACCTGAATGGAATAAGCATTTGTAAGCGAAAGTTATGACTTAATTAAGACGTCATTACTTGATTTGTGAGTGCTTAAACGCCAAATCGAGCGCACCCAAATTTTAAGCAACACTATTTATATTCTCCTTTTAGGTTGTACAATATTTAATGTAATTAAGACAAAGGGGTTCATGTATAATAATAAGACATGGTTGAATATATATATATTTGGACGATGTTATGCACGAAGGAACCAAGCGCCATCAACCTAAATTCGGTGTATTTCATTTCCACAATTGTAAACAAACCCAATGACTTTTTTTTCTTGTTTTAAACAAAAAACAAAAGTGCGTAAAGAGTAATAATGTTGTGATTTAAATAAACAATTATGGTAGATCTTCTTTTTCCATACAAGATGGAATGTCGATCATAATAGCGCTTGGTTCCTTTATGCATAACATCGTCCATTTATATGTCGATTAATGCGTGATTGTCAAGATATTTAACAAGTGTCTTCGTTTATCAAACAGGTAGTCTTTTGTCAATTAATATAGAAATGGTATATGAATATGATTATTAATAACTACCCAGTGGGGTATATCACATGCTTGTTTTTCACGGCCACCCAGTTAAATTTTTTCAATTTATTAAATCACTCTTTACACTTTCAATTCATACTTTGAAAGTAAAATCGCCGAAAGCTGGCAACGCAGCTAGTTTAAAATGATTGATTAGCATAGCTAAGCTAATAAATTCTTAAGTAGTAATTAATTTAATAACTTTAATTAAGTTATGAAGAAGAAGGAAGGTGGAGGGGGGGGGAGGAGTGTGTGTGTTTAAGATGATAATAAGGAAGGAGTGTAACAATTACTCAGGCTTAGCTGTTAGAGGAGAGAGTAATGTTATCGTGTGTCTGTTAAGTCAACTACAAAGCAAAATCTAAACTGATTGCCAAGTGACAACAACAACAACAACAAACATAAACTTAAACTAAAACACTCTTTTTTTTTGTTAAATACAAGCTCGACTTTATTTTTATACCCTTTCTTGAAAAATTCATTATTAAAAATATATAATATTTATTTATATAAAATTAATTATTACCTAACAATTAAAAAAAATCATAATTAAATCTTACATTGTTAAGATTTTTATTACTTAATAATTAAAAAACACAATCTTATTTTGTTAAAATTTAAATTAATTAATATTATATTTTGTTAATTAAATTAATTATTAAAATCTAACTGTTTGCCAAGTGACAACAACAACAACAACTAACATCATCTTAAACTCTCTTTTTTTTTTTGTTAAATACAAGCTCGACTTTATTTTTATAACCTTTGTTGATAAATTTATTATTTAAAATAAATTAATATTTATTTATATAGATTTATTTATTACTTATTAATTTAAAAAAAATAAATTCGATAATTAAATCTTACATTGTTAAGATTTTTATTACCTAATAATTAAAAAAAAAAACATTGTTAAAATTTAAATTAATAATTCTTGCGTGAATTTATAAAAATGTCGGCTCTCTTCACTAAAAAGAAAAGAAATAATTTTTTTACATACTTATATTATATTTATATACAATTATTATATATCATTTTAATCAAAAAAATGGCATCTTTTAGAATATAAAATAAAATTTTAATTAAAACGAAAAATTTTAAACAAATAAAAGCGTGTTCTCTTTTATAAGAGGGATTTTCAATTGAAGAGCTTAACGTTAGTAGTTCTATTCTCTTGGTTTTGGATTGTTTGATGGACCCACTTCTCTCTCTACACTCGTTGAACGTTGACGTTGACGTCGACTCACTTTTAACCCTCTGTGTTTGAATGCATGCCACGTGGCAAATTTAAATCCTCTTTTACTCGCTCTTCTTCTCACCCTTTTAAAATGGCGGATCAAGTTTTGGGTTGGTAAATCCACCAAAATCTTTTTCTATGAACTAAAAAAAAAAAGGAATATTATAATCTCTTTAAAAAATATGATATAATTAATTAATCCGTGTTGTACGGGTTGCAGGTTACGCAGATAGGCATGTGTGTATGTGTCAAAGGAAATAATCTTTATTTTGCAACTTGGCTGATGATAAGGAAAGCAGCTGTGTATAAAAAAAAAGAAAGTTGGTTCATTTTAGCTCCAGATGTCCCAAAAGGGGAGAAAGAAAAGTTTTTTTGAAAATAGAATTAAGGAGCTCAATTGAAACAGGTGCGTTGCCATCGAACGAACGAACGAACGAGGAAATTATCTTGTTATTATTATTAAATGTGTGTTTGCTTCCCTTCTTTTTTTTATGTTGGATATACTGTATATAGATAATAAATTAAATATGCACTGTATTTTTAAAGGATTATATTCGAATTAATATAATTCCAGAGACTCCATCTGTCTTTCGAAATTAAATTTTACCCTATGGACTGGACTTGGTCTAGGTGGTAGCGTGCCTACCTTTTATACCGAACGTCTCGTG
>JAKCPI010012628.1:0-11104 GCA_023213315.1 Euborellia annulipes
AAAATTATAAAGGGTTGAGATTGAGATGCATTGCTCATTTTTCAACTATTCCACTCACATCTTCACTTATTTACAGTATAGCATTCTATTTAGATATAAATAATTATTTTCAGAACGACTTAAGGGCCGGAGGCGAGAATAAAAGAAAATTTTAATTTCAAAATTATAATTGTAATTTTTCATTCAAAATTTTCATTCAATAACTAGGAATTTTTTTTTGACTCCGCTTTAATATAAAATTATATTTTTTAGCATTAAAAATTTTTGTTTTTGTATTATTTTATAAAATGGGGGGAGGGGGGCGTCATAAGATTAAATATTTTTAAGGGAGGCGTGGTAACATAAAGTTTGGAAATCACTGATATATAGATCATTCGATATAACAATTTGCCGGGAAAATATTCCAAAGGGAATGAAATTTTCACTACCCCATACTCTAGAATGCCAATCCTAAATTTTCGACCTCGAAGACCGTGTGGGGGGGGGGGGGACAAAACCTCAAAAATTTGAGAAATCTTCAGGTTTTTGCTTATACCTATCTATCTCGTAAACTATTTATATTTTGTGAAATATAGCACAATACAAAGTTGTAGAGCATTAAATTTGCTAAAATTTGGTACATAAAATTAATTCGTAGACTCAATACTAACCGAAATACGGCCGGTCAATTTGACAAAATATAAATAGTTTTCGAGATATAAGCAAAAACCTGAAGATTTCTCAAATTTTTGAGGTTTTTGTCCCCCTCTCCTCCCCCCAAACGTTCCTCGAGGTTGAAAATTTAAGATTGGCATTCTAGAGTATGGGGTAGTAAAAATTTCATTCCCTTTGGAATATTTTCCCGGCAAATTGTTATATCGAATGATCTATATTGTGACTTTCCACTTATTTTTCAGAAAGAGCAATATATCAAAATCGAAATGCTAATTTGTAAATATCACTAAATCTATAAGTTTTAATGAAAAAATGGTAATTATAAAACCTCAAGAGAATTAAATTTGCTATGAAATGAGCCAAGATTCATTTTTCTACGATACTTTGTTTTCGTTTTATGAAGTAAAAACTGCGAAATTTTAGATAAAATCGCACTTTTTCAAAATTTTAACTCCAATGAGGCACGGGTTAACGTTACCCAATTTAGCTAAAACTTTGACATTATCATTTTCTAGCCAAAAGACAACTTTTAGGATGTTCGGCCGATAGAAATTAAAAAATTTTGTTTTTTGCAGCCACCCTATACACACACACACACACAAACATACGAATTATATTTAGTAAGAAAAAAAGTAATAATAATTTTTATCTTTTACAGAGGTAGAGGTGGTTATTGCTAGAGGTCGACTTCTCGCTTCATCATCTTCCTTGTCGTTTGAGCATCAACGTCTCAGGGTTCCTGAGACTGCACTGGGTAAGTCCTGACATTCAAATTTTCACAATTTCATTATCCTGAGAAAGGTCATTCTTTCTTTTTTGAAATCTCGAGTATAAAAACCCCCTCATTTTATATTTTATTATCATTTAAATCTACAAAAGTCTCCCTCTCTCTCTTTTTTGATTCGGGTTCCACCAGTTAGTTTTTTTGAATGGGTGGGTTGCTTTTTTACTTTCTCTTACCTATATGTATATGTTAATTCAGGGTGGCTACAGACCTGGAAAACCTTAAAAACCCTGAATTATCAGTGAATTTAATGGGACCGGGAATTATCATGGAAATATCAGGGAATTTTGAAAAGTATCAGGGAAATTTATCTGACACTGAGAATAAATAATTTCTATTAAATTTCTATATTATCGCGCCTTCTAAAGGTATGTCAAATTCGTTATTAAATTGTTTTTGCTATGTGACTATTTTCCCGACACTAAAAAAATGTAGTAAGCCTAACAAACAAATTCGTTGGAAAAAATTTTTTTATTGTTATTAATCATTAAATTTCTTTAAAAATAAACATCAATTTTTTACTTTCTCTTACCTATATATGTTAATATATAGAGACGAAGTATTGGATTCATGTTAACAATTCGATGTCGATATTTTGATGGATATACACGTTTTGAGGTTCCCTGAATCCATCCAATCCATCCAATTTTCGCGACATAGTCTGTCTGCCTGTGTGTGTCCGTGAACAAAATATCTCAGGAACGAAAAGAGCTAGGAGCTTGAAGTTTTTTATTCAAGTTAGGCACACCCCTAGCACGTGACACGAAGCTTTTGAGCAAAATCGGCCAAAAAGTACCTTACTGATGCACTTTTTGAACATGCATAGCTACTTGACCACAAAAGCTACATTAAATCTAAATATACTTTTAGAAAGATTGGTTCAATACCCCCGTGCTATAAAACTGTCCTGGCCACACCTGTCCTATAATGTTACTATGGAAATGAATGAACATATTTGTTAGTGGGAAAAAAGTTCGAATAGACAAAAAACAATACTTTCTCTCTATTTATTACAATATAGGTAAAAGAAATAAAAAATAGTTTGAAGTCAAGCAAAAGACGTTGTCACGTTACAAAAGGACCGGCAGCCAACACCAGATTTTTTTGATATTACTTGAAGTAAATTTTTTTTTTTTTTTTTTTTTATAAGGAATTCCATTTGGAACCCCCTTTTAAGGCCCCGGGATAGTCCCATTTCGGCCAGCTCACCATGGACTGCACTAACTACAAAAGCATTATTTATATATATATACATACACAGTAAATATCCTAACAAACAAAAAATTTTGCCAAACCAATCACACACATCCACATTCAAACAATACTTTTACCTAAATTCGCTAGAACATTCAAAAAAAAAAAAAAAAAAAAAAACCTGAAACAGTTCATAGTTTAATCCTATTCCTCACTAGCAATTTAAAAATGCACTTATACACCTTATCTTCTTCCTCACATAATAAGGACGCCAAAATCCATGGCCGCTGTTTGCCGAGCAATCCCAAGCCCTCTTCAAATTCTTCTCTATACCTCAACCTCGGGTAAGCAAATACCATATGGTTGAGACAACCCCACGACTCTGAATCACACTCACACTCTCCTCCTCTCCTCAGACCTATTTTGAATAGGTGAGCCGGGAAAAGTGCGTGATTCATCCTAATCCTATTAAAAGTAGAAAAGAAAAACCTACACCCCTGCATCCTATTAAACCAAGGTACTTTCTGAACTCTTGGCCTAATTCTGGCATATACTGCACCCTTCCGTTCAGAAGATGCCTGCCACTCCCTTTGCCACATACCAGTGAAAGACCCATAAAATTAATTTCAAAAAATTCAACGATTTCTTGAGACACTGTTATATCGATTATTCAGGCTTGCAGTTTCTTTCGTCTCCCAGGGTGTAAGTGGGTTGTTAAATTAAAACTGCAATCCTGAATAATTATGATTGTCTCGTCCTCAAAATAAAATATATTAATGTTATATTGTATCAAGAAAATTTTTATAAGAAAAGTATTTTTTTTTCTCAGTGTCAGATATCAGTGATTGAGTAAAAATTTACTCGTCTCATCATCTATATTTTTTGGACTCATTATCATACAGTACAAAGAAGGTTCAAAATTCAAGATAGAAGAAAAGGAGAAGAAAAAGAGCAGCTAGTCGTATTTCTTTATTTTAATTCCCATTATGTTGACGTTTCGATACCCTCAGCTCTTTCTGAGGATGATCCCAACCGGAATCTAAACGTCAACATGATGGAAATTAAAATAATGAAATACGACTAGCAGCTATAAGCTCTCTACGTATCTACTTAATATAAGTAAAGATTTTGGCTGCTCAATTTGTTAAAAAAAGACAACTTTAATCAAAACTTTAGACATTTTAATTACACGAATAAAAATTTTAAATCATGGGAAAAAAGAAAAATTTCTCTGGAAAACCTGGAATTATCAGGGAAATTTCAAATCATTTCTCGGTAGCCACCCTGTTAATATATAGGGAGAAAGTATTGAATTCATGTCGAAAATTCGATGTCGAGATTTTGATGGATATACACGTTTTGAGGCCCCCAGAATCCAAATAAGTGGTTTTCTCGACATGGTCTGTGTGTGTGTGTGTCTGGGTTCAATTTAAAGCATGAAGGAATTGAGCTATACAAAATATAAATAAATATAAATGTTTATCTAATATATAGGCGGAAACCAAATATATATCGACACAAAAAATCTGGTGTAACAAGCACAGTTCACATCTTTCTCTTACCCTTGGTAAGTTGTTTACTGTGCGACCAGCACACCAGATTTATATCTCTTATAAAAATTTAATTATATGATTTCTATTACATAAAATTGAATTTATGATTTTTTTTTTTTTTTATTTATAATACCACTAGCCCAAATAACACTTTCATAAGATGAGTCAAATAATTATTCTGCAAATATAAATATTCCAATATTATAATTAGAATTAAAAAGAATATTTGTGAAAGGATTAAGGGATAAATAAAACAATGATTTAATAAAATAATCTTTATTGAATAGGATGAAAAATAATAGATAAATATTTCTTTGTTTCAGAAGAGAGACCTTAGAAAAAACATCCATGTTCGTCATCATTATTCATCATTATTATAAAACAAACAGCACATACGCAATTGCAGATTATTTTTAAAAAAGTAAACCTACATACAAGAAAGCGAGCAAAGCAAAGCAAGTCTTCAGTTGAATTCATCTCGATGAAGGAGCCATCTCTGTGCAAAAATCATCTCTTCTATTGCGATTCTATTGTATTAGTGAGAATAAAAGGACACCGACCCCTCATCTCACTCCAATTAAAAGGTATTTATAATTTGCATATTTCATTTTCATAGAAGGGTTAACATTTTATTTTTGTATTTTCTTTCTTAACTTCAAATATATTTATAAAATTATCCTTTTTTTAATGATGAAACCAGAGGGTGATAAGGGGTGTACATTAGGGTGGTTCTATAGTTATAGGGATGGAATTTCCTGCTCCAACCCCCTAATTGGAGGTGCGTTTTAAGGGTGGATTATTTAAGTCTTTTAAAAATTGTTTAAGTTCGAATATATCCCTAATAAATAAATAAATACAAAGAATAGCGCTTAGAAATATTTTATTTAATTAGTGGTGAGTTTTAAGTGTTTTTAGTTTCTTTTATATTGTGTTGTTATTTGTGCAAATAAGACGTTCATCCCCCAAACTCATTTACTCCCCGTCTGGTCATCATTTATTTATTTTCATGTCTCATTTTGATAACGAATTGAATTTCTATTTTCTTTTTTTTTCTGTCTTAAAATATATTACTTAGTGTATACAGGGTGTCCGGTAAAGAATGGATAACCTTGAAATGTCATAGTATAACTTATGGCCGTTCAGAAAAAAAATTGAAACAAAATATATCATAAGTAGTACCTAAGATATGATTTTTTTAAAAGAAAGGTCTAATTTTTTTACCTTGTTTTACTTTTATGAACACTACGATCAGAAATGAATGGATTCCATCGGTTTGGTGCGGGAAAATGGAGGTCATATTTGAATTGAGGTCTTTTTACTTAGAGTAGGCCTATATTTTAATCCTCTATTTAAAAATACGATAGAATTTAACTAGCCTATATCCGATAATCAAACAATTGCCTCCCCTTTGAAATTCATTAATAAGGACTCCTTTTTAAGGGGGTTTGATTAAAATATTCCTAAATATTGTAGTGAAATAGGATATTTGGAAAAAGGATTAAGGGATAAATAAAACAATTATTTAATAAAATAATCTTTATTGAATATTTAAAATATGGTAATACAAGGAGATAAAAAATAATATTAATAAATATTTCTTTGTTTCAGAAGAAGGAGCTTTTAGGAAAAAAATCCATGTGAGTCTTACTTATGATCAAAGAAACAGCACACACTCCAATTTTTTTTTTAAATTGTGAACTGATCTGCATCTCTCCTATTGCGATGATATTAGTGAGAATAAAATGCCACACACCACATCTCGATCTTAAAAGGTATTTATTATTTGTATACTTCACTTTTATACAGTGGCGGATTAATGCAATTTTGTCGGGGGGGCGGTTTTTTTTTTTTTTTTTAATTTTTTTTTATTTAAGGACTTTGTGGGCATCTATGGCCATTTAGACCCCTTTCCTATTTATTTAAATTGATTGATTGACAAATTCAATTGAAATTAAAGCCCGGAAATCATAATTTCTTTAGATTACTAGTTTTTATAACATTGTGAATTTCTTCTCGGGGGGGGGCGATCGCCCCCCTCGCCCCCCCCCCTTTAATCCGCCCCTGCTTTTATAAAGGATTAACATTTTATTTTTATTACTATATTATAAGGAGAATTTTTAATTTACACCACATTTTTATTATTAATTACTGTCTGTGTGTCTGTGAACAAAATATCTCAGGCATTTGTGTGAGTTGAGAGTGTTGAGTGTGAATGGAAAAAGTGTTTGAAAAAAAAAAAAAAAACTTAAATTCTAATATATCGATGGAAATTATATAAGGTTATATGTCGACACAAAAAATCTGTTGTGGTAAGCACAGGACACAACTTTCGATTACCGAAGGTAAGAGAAAGTTGTGTGTTGTTCGACAGTTACACCAGATTTTTTAAATTTTATTTCTATTAAATTAAAATACGTAAACAGTTTATAATTACCATCAACTTCGAGAGCAAGGACCCATCGTCTTTATCGAGTTCGTTCATTCTGTATTTATTTATTATTGGAGAAGAATATGAGTGCAGTTTATAATTTTAATATATTTTTTTCTAAATAAAAAATGCCATTAACCAAATTGGTAATAACTACGCCAGAGGATCGCGATGACAAGGAAGAATCCTTGTTTTTGGTTCTGGTGATTTTCTTTTGGGGACTAGGATTCAATTCCCCTCAATGCATTAAGCATAGCTATCTGTCATCATTTTGGTTAATCACATACTTAGTAAATAAATAAATAAATTTAATCATTACTGATCGAAATGAATAGGTTGGTTTCCTGTTAATTCTCATTATGGAAGAGACTTTAAAACGTATATTTCTCTTAAAAATCTTAGGCGTGCGTGACAATTTTATAAATACACGCAAGGAGGATTTTATATAATTGATGGTAGGTTTTAGGGGTGGATTCAGGGGCGTATATAGAAATTTTTTTCGGGGGGGGCCCGAACTCAAAAATTTTTCTGCGGATAATTTTTTTTTCAAGAAACTATATTTTTTTCACACGAAATTTTTTGCGGAACATTTTTTCTATTGCGGAACCAAAGTTGTCCATCCTGCGGAAAAATTTGTTGCGCTGATGTCTGTATATCCCTATATATGTATATGTGTTTGGGAAATTTCGGGGGGGGCCCGGGCCCCCTCGGCCCCCCCATAAATACGCCCCTAGGTGGATTAATTAAGTAAGTCTTTTAAAAATTATTTAAGTTGGAATATATCCCTAATAAATAAATAAATACTAAAAAGAAGCTTTTTTTTTTAATTGGGGGGTGGGTTTTAGGGGTGGATTAATTAAGTAAGTCTGTTAAAAATTATTTAAGTTCGAATATATCCCTAATAAATAAATAAATACTAAAAAGAACCATAGGAAGTATTTTATTAAATAGGGGGTGGGTTTTAGGGGTGGATTAATTAAGTAAGTCTGTTAAAAATTATTTAAGTTCGAATATATCCCTAATAAATAAATAAATACTAAAAAGAACCATAGGAAGTATTTTTTTTAATTGGGGTGGGTTTTAGGGGTGGATTAATTAAGTAAGTCTGTTAAAAATTATTTAAGTTCGAATATATCCCTAATAAATAAATAAATACTAAAAAGAACCATAGGAACTATTTTTTTAGATAGGGGGGTGAGTTTTAAGGGTTGGTAAATGAAGAGAGTCTTTTAATAGTTATTTAATTTCGAATTTATTCCCAAATGAATAAAACCCCGTTAGTTTGCAAGTAAATAGAATTTTTATCAATAGAGAATTTATTTACTAATTATAATTTTTGGGCGCTTAGAGAATAATGCTATTTCTTTCGATGCCTGGTGCCTGCCTGTCTGTCAGTTGTATTCGAGACGAGACACGAGTCATTACGTGGACCTCTTGCTCTCTCTCTCTCCCCTCTCTCTCTCTCTCTCTCTCGTGTGTTTATTTATTTTATATTGTGTTGTTATTTGTGCAAATAAGACGTTCATCCCCCAAACTCATTTACTCCCCGTCTGGTCATCATTTTATTAAGGTAATGAATATTTGCATATCTCATTTTGATAACGAATTAAATTTCTATTTTCAATTTTTTTTTTTCTCTTAAAATATATTATTTCCTATTAGGATTTTTTATAACACTCGGGTGGGCTCCTTCAGGCACGTATCGGTTATTTTACTTTGCTTTGCTTCAAATGTGAAAATAATATAATTGAAATTAGAATTTTTACCTCTATTCATTCAGGTAATGGATTATTAAAAAATAATTGTCAAATTGATGGGTTATTATTATAAACTGTTTACGAATATAATTTATTAAAAAAAAAAAAAACGAATGTTTAATATATTGATATTTGAAGATCCTACTACCATCTGTTTAAAAAAAATCACTTTTCTTTATTTTTTTCCAATTGAATTATTTATTAATTTACATATTCCAAAAAAATAATTTAATTCAATTGAAAGTACAGAAAAGTTAATTTTTTTTTTTTTAATTCATAGATAATAAAAATTTAGATAAAATATTAATTACGAGTTGAGTTAATGAATAATTGATCTCTTTTCTCATTTCATCCTTTCTTTTAATTGTATTTATTAATTAGTGGAGATTTAGGATGTCTGTGATTTGGGAATCAGGAATTAATTTTTATATAAATGATTTTAGCAAATTAAAAAATAAAATCACTTTTATTTATTTAAATAGGTTACATTAATTATATTTATTAATAATTATAATAATGCATTTTTTTGTTTGCAGATATTCGCATCTCGGATGGACCAAGGAAGGATTCGTAAAAATGCACTGATGGCCTGGCCTTCGTGTATAACGTTGACGACAGAGAAAACTACAAATCTTTGAGTATAAAATATGGATAATACTTTAATTTTTTATATAATAAATATAAATTATATCTATATTAATAAAATATAGTATATAATTTTATATTTTTATTATATAAAGTAACAAACAAGAGCAAATTCGGGCTCTCGATAGCAGGTGGGGGATGGGCGTGGCCTAGCCGTCGCCGCACCAAGGCTTCGGCTTGCCTCGGCCTCCTCCGCCTGCTCTCGAGGCTCGGTAGTGGGGACTGAAGGCTATATAAGCAATCGCGCACGCCGGGGTGGTTGGTTGGGAGGTGGTGAGGTGGGAGACTCTGCATCCAAGATTCTTATTATGGTGCTCATTAGATTTGAGTATATAAAGACTATTTATTTCTATTTTAAATGTTTTTAATACTTTTTTACTAGTTTTATATACTAATAAAAATATTTTTTTTTCTTTTTTATTCCATTCACTAGTAAATAAGTATGAAAGTCATTTAAAGTATTATATATCACTTTAAATGTATATTATATATACTTTAAATGTCTTTTCTAATTATTTTTTTCATATTCATTCTGGTTTATTTTCTATATATGACATTTAATATTTTTTATTCTTCACTATACTTAATTATATGTTGAGATTTCGCTTCAACTTGATGCTCATCATTTTCTTGTTGATTTATTTCAACTGGTTCGTCTCGATGATAAGTGACACATGATGAGATGCTGTAACAAAAGAAAATATAATTAATTATATTCTAAATAAATAAATATCTATTTTTTTCTCTAATTTAAATACTGTATCTTTGTCAAATTTAATATTTATCATCTACATATGAGAATTTATATTGAATAAAGATTTTTTATTTTATTTTTTAATAATAGTTTAATTTAACCCAAATTTCCTTTCCTAATATTTAATAAATAAAAAAAAATATTCTAACAAATTCTCATTTAATAATTAAGTTTTTTAATAAAGATCTTTCTCCATTTATATTATAAAAATAACTTTTATATTATAAATGTCTTTTCATTCTTGATCTTTCTAATAACATTTGCAAATAGAATATTTAAATTTTTTGACTAGTTTATAATTTAAGCTGACAGGCCGAGGCCATTTAATAAAAAGAAAAAAATAACTCTATTTGCATATGAAATAGTATTTTTAAAATTATTTTCTTCAACTCACATGTATGTATTTATTATTTTCGGATGACCCTCGTCGACTTGGCCGCTGATTGAAATACGGAGATCCTGGAACAAAGGAAAATTATTTAATTAGTACCGGTATATTAATTAAAAGACGTAATTTTTGTTAATCCATTATAAGCTACATATTTAAATAGTTAATAAAGTTTATTTTTTTATATGATTGTTTTTACTCAACTCCATATTCCTTCCCTATTAATATAATTATTTACATTATTAAAATTTAAGAAATAAATAAAATTCAAACTTTAGAAAATAAAGAGTTACTCGAAAAGAAAATTCATTAAAAGGTTTGTTATTTTTTAAATTAGAACACCTAATGACTAATTAAATGAGAAACCTTTTTCCTTTTAAACAGAAATAGATTTTAGCCAAATTACGATTTCTAGCTAGCTCGTTTTGTAATTTAATCACGAATTTTTTAAATAAAGTTCGACCATCCAGTTAAAGATAATTCCAATAATAATTATAGATGTAGAGATTATTTAATGAAAAAAAGAGTTAGAAAAAAAAATCGCAAAGATAAATATTTGAAAAAAATAAAAATGTATTGAAATAAAAAAGAAAGTGAAGAGAATTTTTTTTTGACTTTTTATTTAAGTTAGCCATATGCAGTGGCGTCATTTGGGGGGGGGGCGGGGGGGGCATTTGCCCCCCAAGGGCTCTGATTTTTATAAAATTTTATATTATTCTAAATAAAATGCTCCAAAATACATCTACGAGTATACAAACTGTACAAAATTAAACAATTAATTAAATTAAATATGTTTTGGCTAAATTTGAGTACCTATTTGTAAGTAAATTTTAAGAAAAAAAAAATGTTTGCCCCCCAAGAAAAAATTTGCCCCCCCCAAGAAAAAAGTTGAAATGACGCCACTGGCCATATGGATTAGTCAAAAAAAAAAAAAAAAAAAAAAAAAA
>JAKCPI010012629.1:0-18951 GCA_023213315.1 Euborellia annulipes
GAGAAGTGTTTAACATATAGATGAAATATCATCCTCCTAGCTCTTCTTTCGGTTCTTGAGATATTTTGGTTCACAGTTTGACCATTTTTTGGACTCAGAGGACCTCAAAACATGTGTAGTGTATCCATCAGAATCTCGACAAACATTTGTTTATATTTACATGTTTTTAATGACACCAGTATAATTTTATTTCAAAATTAACGAAAAATATCCTTTTCTTCTTTGATTATTTTTTTCAAAAACTATTCAGTTTTCGAATAAATGTCAAAACTTTTTAAAATAAAGTAATTTTTCATAATATAACAAAAAAGATTGATAATTTCAAAATTTTTGAAAAAACTTATTAGGTAAAGTGTCGTATTTACTCCACTCGGAAAATTTAGTGTAGTGAGTATATACTCGTACCAAATTTCATCGCTCCGGCTGCTTTCGTTTTTAAGCAATCGTGTTACACACACACAGAAATAATACCAAATTTTTTTTTGACTCAGGGAGGTCAAAAAACTTGGAGAAACATCAAAAACTTGAAGTCGAATTTTTTAAAGATTACAATACTTTCTCTTTATATACTTTACTAAAAAGTAAAAAAATGAATAAAATATATTTAATATAATTTTTCTTCATTTACTAATTGAAATATTTAATACCGCCCGTGATAATATACTTAATTATTTATCATCGACCCCTTTGATTTTTTTTTCTCCACTAATTAAAAGGAAACATACGTTAATTGAACTCAGGTAAGCCAATGTTTGAATCTGAATACCCCCCTCAACCAATTCAACTTTTGGATTGCGTTATTAATAATACAACTTGGGGCATACATACATACAGGCCCAAAAATAAACATTAAATTTTAATGAAAAATTATATTATGTTTATTAAAGTCTACTCTTTTTTTTTTTTAGATGTGAGATCAAAGGTATTTTGAGACTATTTTTATTCAAAGGGTTGAGGAAAATTCTTAATAAACAGTTATGAGTCAAGAAATTTTGTTTATATAAAAACATTTAAGTTGTATAAAAGAATATTAAAAAAAAGATTGTCATTTTATTTTCTCTTACCTATATACACTGCGCGTCAAAAGAGGCGGAATCACTGTTTTTTTTTTTTTTTTCTTAAGAAGACCTTTTCTAATCTACCTTAATGATACTGTAATTTTTATTAAACATTTGATATGAAATATTTTATTGGTTTTAAATTTACTTAGAAATGTATAAAATATTTCATATCAAATCACAGTATCATTATGGTGGATTAGAAAAGGTTTTTTAAGAAGAAACAAAGTGTTCTATTTTTTTTTTTTTTTGACGCGCAGTTTATATATAGATAGAGAAAGAGAAAGTATTGGATTCATGTCAAAAATTCAATGTCGAGATTTTGATGAATATACATGTTTTGAGGCCCTGAGTCCAAAAAAAGTGGGTCCCGCAACATGGCCTGTCTGTATTCATTTGTATTTAAAGCTTGAAGGAATTGAGTTACTAGATTGAAATTTTATATTTATGTTATTTGATTAGTTACAAGTGGAAAACCCGCAGAACACTCCCCAGGACCCATTTTCTCGCTTTAGGCGTGAGCAATTGCAAAATTTTTAAATTTTTCTCACTAATTCCACTTCTTACCACTCTAGCTAATCAGCGAGAGAGAATGGTAAACGGGAACATAACGGAAGTGAGTGACTAGAGCTTTAGATTATAGTATGATGATGTTAGGCACCCCTTGACGCGTGAAAATAAGCTTTAGAACAAAATAGGTTTTCATATTTTTTTGAAAAGAGGTGGGGCTTAAATATATAGGCCTACATTCATTTTTATATAACTATAGGGGGAATATATACATTTCACTTACTTAAAAAAATAATTCCCCTTCACTTGAATTGAAAACAAATTAGATTAAACATACATAGATTTCGCATTTGTCACTTGCAAGTTGATGTTCCATGGGAGTTTTGTTCCTTTTCGAAAAGCCTTGCTTGCCTTGCTGTACACGTGGCGCCCCGAAACCCTTAATGGGATCGATATAACGACCGGAGCGGGAGCGTTGGGCTCACAGGACAGGTAGCTAGGCTACCTACCTACCTGTCGCCCTGTGCCATTCCGGCACTTATATCCTCATACCCATTTTGATTAAGATGCATGGAATTTTTTATAAGATTGTTAATTCGGTTATAACTACTTCCTAGGGGCTACTGGAATCGATTCACGCCTAATTTGACATCCTTAAATGAGATTAGATAATACTCTTATTCTTTAATCTACAAAATGCACCTGGAAAAGAGCATAAAACAAAAATAAAAAATGTGGTATGAATGGTGATACAGCACACAACTTTCTCTTCAATAATTGAAAGTTGTGTTCTGTGTTTGTCACAACAGATTTTTTGTGCCGACATTTATTTAGTTTCAGCCGAAATTTAAAAATTTATATAAATTCTTCTATTTTTCCTATCAAGTACAAGAGTAAAGTCTACTTCAAACAATTTTGTGAGCACACATTTTAAAGAGCGTCTTAAAAATAATTGATTTATGAATTTTAATCAAATTCGTTAGAGAGAATTTTGAGAAAATTGGACAAAACTGGACAAAGTACATTAGTAAAGTACTAGTACTTTTTGATCGATTTTGTTCAAAAGCTTAATTTCACGTCTTATGAGAATTCCTAACTTAAATATAAAATTTTAACCTTGTAGCTCATTATCTTCATGCTTTAAATTGAACACAGACACCTAGGGAGACCCACTTTTTTGGACCCATGTGTTTTCATTAAAATCTCGACATCAAAATTTTGACATGAATCCAATACTTTCTACATATATATCAATAGCTAAAAGAAAGTAATTATTTAAATTACAATACAATTTTATGCGTAAAATTGTTATTAAATATTTATCAATTTTCACTTAACATCCGCTTTTATTTTTTGCACTAATAATTAATTATTAAGATTTATTTTTTATTTCACTCGACCTTTTAAAACGCACTGTTCATTCAAAGATCTTGTTATTTATACTCTGTTTAATATATTTAAATTAAATTTAGTGACTAGAATATAAACTCATTTTTATTACTATTACCGACTATACGTCTCATATATAGTATAATGGTATATCGGATATCACCGGAAATACATGTTTATAGTTTGAGTCCACAGAATGGTCTTTAAAAAAAAAAAACAACAACCAGTTATGGTTTAACAATTTTTAAACTACTAAATTGAATTTGACTTTTATTTTTTATATCTCTGTTTATGAGTTCATCAAAAAAAAAAAACTTTGTGATTGTAATTTTATTCACTTAAAGAGGATCACATTTGTGTGTTACTCGAGCTAAGACTTTAGAGAGGTATAAATAACATTTTCAAAATTAATTATTTACTAGCCGCGTCGCCCGCCTGGACCCCCCTCAACTGGCTCGGGCCCGCCTGCGGCGGATCCTCGCCTTTTCTTAATTATATTCATGGAATACACAAATGAAAAGAATACATCCATATTTCTCTATACATTTCTTATGGGAGAAATCGTAACTTTAAGAATTAATAACTCAAAAAGTTATAGGAATTTCGGGATGAAAATAATTTTCCTGTAATTCCTAGAAGGTCTTCTTTAAGCATATAAAATTTTATTTCAAAATTCCAACGGGAAGTGGCCTAAATAGAGCGTGACAGACAGACAGACAGACGGACATTAGTGAATTATATATATAGATTTTTATTTTGAGGCAAAGGAAGTTGAGAAATGCAACAAGTCCGAGATAAAAATAAATAAAAAAGATATTTTTATTAGTATGACGAACTAACCTCTGAGGGACATCTACTTGAAGTTAGTAGCATTTTATATTGAAGTTAGCAACTTATACACTCATCCCCATGAATGATGGTGTTTAGCTTCATTGGGATGATGGTGTCTAACTTTATGGGGATGATGTTAACTTCATTGTATATTAAATGCTACTAACTTCAGATAGATATAGTTTAGTTTAGTTTAATAGTTTAATTCTTACAGACTATCGTCCATTTATGTCTTTGAAGATAGCAGCATTTTATTTGTAATGAAATTAGCAACTTAAGGCATTATCCCCATGAAGTATGGTGTCTAATCTCATGGGGATGATTGTTTATGTTGCTAACTTCATTGACTATAAAATGTTATTAACTTCACGTGGGCGTCCATTAGAGATTTGTTCTTTTGAGTCGGACCAAGTACCTGAAAACGACTACAGAATAAATAGTCGAAACGTTGTATTTTTAATAATTAATTAATACAAAATGTAGTCTATAATTAAACACTCCCATCAAAAAAATGTTTTTTTTTTTTTACATATTTTTAATTATTTATTTTAGAGTATTATCTGCAGTTAAAGCTCAATATTAATAATGAAATATAAAGCTAAAAAAATACTTCCAAATAAATAAATAGAAACTTGTAATAAAATATCATTTTTTTATTTTATTCAACTTGGTATCTCTGCCTCTTGTCTATTTTTACAATAAATATTTTTTTAAATAAAATTTTTTAAGTAAATGTAGATTGATCTATGAACCAATATTCATCTCCCATACAGGTAGCTAATTAAATTCATTTTAATATAAAAGTAAATAATTCAACACAAAAGCAACGTTAGTAATATTGAAATAAATCCAAGAAATTTATATCAAAAAAATAAACTCTTACGGAACAGTAACAGATGTTAGTAACAACGGAAAAATCATAAAACCGTAACTTATAAACAATCACACGTTTTAGAAAAAAAAAAAAAAATTAATAAAATTTGTCATTGCTTTATGAAAACATAAACTTGTTATTATTCTTAATAAAAAATAATAAATACATCGTCGTAAAATATTACAAGAGAATTTTTCAATTACCTGAATAATATTACGACTCTTTAACAAGATATATGTATAATAAAAGCAAAAATACTTTCCCCTTATATGGTGGCGAGAAAGTAAAAAATATTTATGGTTTTATCGTATATTTTTATTTATGAAAAATTTGAATATGCAATAGCTAGTAGCTTAATAGTAATATAATATTCCATTCATTATATAATAATTAATAAAGCTCAAGTTTCCCAAGTGAAGTCTGCATTACATATTTGTAGTTGCATTAATAAAGCTGAAATTTTGAAGTTTTTTTATAGGTACTTTCTCTTATCTATATATATGTTAATGTATATATAAATAGAAAGTATTGGATTCATGTCAAAAACTTGATGTCGAAATTTTAATGTTTTGAGGTCCCTTAAGTCCAAAAAAATGGGTCTGCCTCTGTGGGTTCAATTTTAAGCATGAAAGAATTGAAATTGAAAATTTATATTGAATATTTAAGTTAATCAAGACTTTGGGGAGCGAAAATAAACTTTTAATCAAAATCGGCTAAAAAGTACTAGTACTTCACTGATGTACTTTATCAGTTTTTTTTAATCCTCTGTAACGATTTTGATAAAAATTCATAAATCACTTATTTTTTACATCCTCTTTAAAATGTATATTCCCACACAGCACAAAATATTGCAGCAATGTTGCAGAAACATTGCGAATCTTGGCAACATTGCAGCGGCAATATTCCAAACTAGCAATATTGCTGTTTGAGCTGCAATATTGCATCAATGTTGCCGCAATATTGTCAACATTGAGCAAGATTGCAATATTCCGTGCTGTGTGGGTTACCATTTTGCTTTCGAAATTGTTTAAAGCACACTTTACTTTTGTACTTCAGAGAAGACATGGTAACAAAATATTTTCCATGTTTAATGTAATCATCTTGAATTCTAATCTCCATCCATCTTTTTACTTTCTCTTACCTAAATATATATATATATATGTAGAGAGAAAAAATATTGAATTCATGTCAAAAATTTGATGTCTTTGATGTCCCCTGAGTCCTAAACAGAGAAAAAGTATTGGATTCATGTCAAAAATTTGATGTCGAGATTTTGATGGTTTTCGGTGGCTGAAATTAAATATATGACATATAAAATCTGATGTGACAAGTACAGAACACTATATTCGATTACCGATCACACCAGATTTTTGTTTTTATATTTAACCCTTCTTGAAAAGTCATTCACCTCAAAAAGTTTGAATATAATTACACTAATAGCAACCAGGGATAATTGTATTAAAGCATTTACGTTATTGATCGCATTCCGAGGTATTATAGTCTTACCTGGAATGTCCGTTCATAATTCTAAATGTGAATATTTGACAAATAGCTGCCAGCAACAAGATAACTCCCAAATAGTTAGTGAGCATGTGATTTTGAACGTTACTGATAAGAGGTGTGTGGGTATTTGACAGTGCAAGATGGCCTGCCTGTCTCAATCAACGTTTACAAATTATGTTCACCCTCGATAGTAAGAAAATTCAAATTAACAGAAAACAATTTTTTTTTTCTCCTCTTTTACGGTTAGAGAGAAAGAAATAAAAAAAGAGGGACCTCTCTTTCCTGTCTAATTCAGATCACTTAAAAGAACAAAAAACACACTGACCACTAGAACAAAAAGACTTCTCCAACTCTCTGTCTAAATTGATTAAACTTTCTCCGGAGTTCATCAAATGGATTAGCCTGATGGAACACTTAAATTCTCTATCTCCCCTCCCTCCCCTTTTAACTTGATTCACAAATTTAACATTCCATAAAATTGAGCATTCTGGTAAATACCGACAATAATACTAAACATCAAAGTAGTCGACCGCAACTAATCTGATTAGATCAATCTCTCTGATACTGCAATCTGATTTTACTTCCTAAAAAAAAAATCTTTCGATTGTATGTTCTCGTTGAAATATTTTGTAAAAATTAAAATTAAATGTACAAATTAAACACTAGGTTATTTTATTTCAAATTATTTATACCTATTTTGACAATTTCTTGACATCCACAGAAGTGCTTACATTATAATTCATGAAAGTAAAAATATTATACACTATAGGAAGTGGTACCAACTGCTATACATCATAATTACAAGTTTAGCTTAAAAACTCAACGCTATATAATTAACCTAAATGATATGTATAAGAAATAAAAATACCGTAATTATAATACTCAATTCAAACCAAACTTGTATTATTATATTTTAATAAATGCCCGATGTACCATATAATCTAAAATACCGAAAACAATGGGATTTTAAGCAATTATCTAGATATAGATGATATAGATCTATATATAATTGTTTTCGGTTTTTTAGATTTTATAGTACATCGGGCATGAATTTATTAAAATTTAATATTATAATTTGTATCAGCCCTCGGGTTTGGCATAGTTGGTAGCGCCTTGTATACCATACCGGATCCCAGGCAGTCCGGTGATTTTATTTAAGCCATTTGGATACCAAATGGCTTAAATAAGAATGCGTGGACCCAAATATATATATATATATTATACAAACAAATAACGCTTATCGTATAAAGTCTTATATGGCCCAAGTTGCCGCAAAGACTTAAAAAATATATAAACGTAGAATTTTGTCAACACGACCTCCTTTATTTATATTTTGTTGTCATGGACTCCTATCTTTCATATGAAGTACAAGAGTAAAGTGTGTTTCAAAAAATTTCAAGGGCAAAAGAGCATCTAAAAAATTCGAAAAATAAACTGAAAAAGTACATCAACAGAGTACTAGTACTTTTTGATGAATTTTTTTTTTTAAAAAAACCGGGGACTGATGTTATTCAAAAGCTAAGTGTTACATGCCAGAGTGGTGCCTAACTTAAATATAAAATTTCAATCTCCTAGCTTTTTTGTTCACAGTTAGACAGACCATTTCGTGGGATATACTTGTTTGGACTTATCAAAATCTCGACATCGAATTTTCGACATGAATCCAATACTTTCTCTCTACACATGTATAGACAAGAGAAAGTAAAAGAATTGTTATTAAGACCATCAACTTTGCCATTAATGAATAATAGGAGATCTTAATGGCAAATCTCATTATTTCTTTATATTTATCCTCTATACGATATAATCTAATAAAATTTTCATTTCCTATTATTTTTCGCAAGGCAAATAAAAATTCTCTAAGAAAATAATTCGTAAAATTGAATAAAAACGTTAATTGTTCATTATTATATTTATTATCTATTGACATTCGATTTTCTACTTTTTAGTATATTTGAGAAAGTATTATTTTTTTTTTATCAAAACAACATTAAATAGTAAAAACTTTTCTTTCTTATCTTAAGAACTTTTTTTTTTTATTAGATATATTTGACCATAGCAAGTTTTGATTTGAGTTTCAAAATCAAATAAATAGATTTTTTTTTTATTTGAGAGAAAAGAGCCAGTCAGATTTATTTGAACGTTGAAATATATCTATCATTTTGTGAGATCATTAAAAGTTACGCTTTATTTCAACGGACTCTATGAGCCGTATAATAATAATCCCCCCCCCCCCCCCGCTCTAACTCTCGAAATGGCCGCCGCAACCTGAACCCACCCTTGCTTGCTAGCTAATTAATATATTACTGAAATTACTGGCGCTTGATAATTAATCCTCCTCAAATAATTCCTCTCTCGACTTCACCCCCCCCTCCCCCACATACTGGCTTTTACTAGCAATAAAAAAGTAACATTTGTAACCAGGATTTTTAATTAATTATTTTATTATTTGAATTTTGTTACATTTTCATTATATATAAATTAATAGGATCGTAAACAGCACGTTACTAGAGATTTTTTAATTAATCGCAAAAATTCCCTGCGTTTTATTTTCTCTCGTTATTTTTAATTTAAAACTATTTTATATATTTAAAAAAATTAAAATTTAATTCTAGACATTACTTTTTAAATCATAACACTATATTAAAATTTTATTTATTAACCTTGTGTAAAATATGAATTAAAAATCTGGTGTGAGCGTCGCACAGCACACAACTTTTTCTTAGTACATTAGAATTCAAGAAGTAACATTTATAAAACATATTGTCTTTTTGCCATCTTTTTACTTTCTCTATATACATGTATATGTAGAGAAAAAGTTTTGGATTGATGTCAAAAATTTGATGTCGAGATTTCGATGTCCCCTGAGTCCAAAACAGAAAAAGTATTGGATTCATGTCAAAAATTCGATGTCGAGATTTCGATGTCACCTGAGTCCAAAACAGAAAAAGTATTGGATTCATGTCAAAAATTTGATGTCTAGATTTTGATGGTTTTGATGTTCCCTGAGTCCAAAACAGTGGGTCCCGCAAATCGTTTTGTGTCTGTTTGGGTGTGACAATTTTTTTTATTTATTTGACTGTTGACCAAGAGCTATCCCGTCATTCAAGTTTCTTTTACAAACGAATTACTGTATAGTATATAAAATAACATAGTAATATCAAATACATATTAAGAAATACATATACCAATTACTGTAGAGATTTGGAAAATAATATTATTTATCAAACAAAATTCCCATAAAGCTGTGATGAAATGACAGTGATAGGTTTTTTGAGAATTGTGAGATAGTCTTGTAGGTTTCTAAACTCCGGCTCTATGATTTTTTTGAAATTTATCTCTTTGGTTGGAGTTTTTATTGGCAGTGAAAGGTGGCAGGTGCATAGTGGGGAGGAGATACTGTGGAATCTATGAAGGTGAAGTAGACATCTAGTGCAGGTCTTGTTAGGCTACTGATACTATACAACCAAGGAGGGCCGGGGAGAGCTTTTAGAATTTTGAGAAATGATCCTTTTGTGTACTTTGTGTCACTTTTGTACCCAAAGATGATTTGAACACTGTGAATGCATCTTTCCAAAGCATTCCGCCATATATATTTTGTCGATATTCATTATTTAAATTTGATATATGTGACACAACTCAAAAAGTGTTTCTTTTGAGAAAATTGCGAAAAACTGTCAAACAAAAAATGTTACAACTAAAAATACTACAGTTAAAAAAAAAAAATTGATCGGCGGACATTGAAGCAAACTTTATTTCATAGTTAACTAATTCTTATTATGACAGAAACACATGTTGAAATACACTTTCTATATAAATATGTAGAGAGAAAAAGTATTGGATTCATTTCCAAAAATTTGATGTCGAGATTTCGATGTCCCCCGAGTCCAAAACAGAAAAAATATTGGATTGATGTCAAAAATTTGATGTCGAGATTTCGATGTCACCTGAGTCCAAAAGATTTGGACTACAATACGTATGCTTGCTTATCAATTAGCATTCTTCTAATCAATGTTTTTCTTTTATTGCAGATGGCATTGTGAGCTACTCGATGCCTCAGGGAGATGTTCGGCGTTCAGGCTCTAGTAATTGGGAGTTCTTTGATGCTACCTATGACGGATATTGGGATGGTGAATTAAGAAGAGGCCTTGGACAACTCACTGATGGGAAATTTGGCGCGGATGACTTCAAGAAAGGCTTCTACGAGTCCGACCGAAGTAGTGAGTTGCTTTTTCCATTTTTATGCTTGGATAAATCTGGGTAAAATCGAATTTTTTTGGGAAAAGTCAGCTAAAAAAAAAAATCACTCTGAATATCAGTAACCTAGGGACGTTGGTGTATTTATTATAAGCTCCAACATCTTCCTTTCTAAATAATTTACCAAATTAAATTTTTTTTTCATATAAACAGTGATTTCATATCAATCTATAAAGATTAATATTTTTTTTTGCCATGAAAACTATCTTTCCTATGAAGAACAAAAATAAAACAATAAGCAATATCAATGGCAAAATGAGAATATACATTTTGAATAACATCTAAACAAAACATCTACAAAATTGATTTATGAATTTTAATCAAAATCGTTACAGAGAATTTTGAGAAAAATCGAAAAACACTGAAAAAGTGCATCAGTAAAGTACTAGTACTTTTTTGCCAATTTTGTTCAAAAGCTTGTTGTCACATGCCAGGGATGTACCTAACTTAAATATAAAATCTCAAGCTTCTAGCTCTTTTTATTTTTGAGAAATTTTGTTCAATCATATATACCATTTTACAAGACCTACATTTTTGGACTCAGGGGACTTCAAAATATGTATCAAAATTTCGACATTGAATTTTTGACATGAATCCAATACTTTCTGAGTATTGTACTTACGGGTATAATTAAAAAAATTTAATTTAAAGGTTCTTAAGGAGGAATGGAGGGGGAGGGGGAGTTAACTTTTTGATTTTAATGAATCATCATATGAAAATTATTGACTTAGCTTATTATTTTAATTTTTATTTTTCATTACCTAGAAGTCAATTTGCATTTTATTTATTTAATAATTTCCTCCTTTTAATGCGCAATAAACACACCTGCGAAATAAACACTAAATCATTACTTAGGGAGATTACAATTTCAATTACCTATATTAGATATCAAATCTAAAATCTACTACATATACGTTTTAGCGCAAACTAGAGTAAAATAAATTGATAATTACTACTATATTTAGACAAATGAGTAATAATCTGGGATTGTCCAATTATAGTTAAAATATAACAACAACCAGTGGCGGATTTAAATTAATACCACAATTACATTTGATTATGATTGACATCTTTTTTTTTCTATTCTTTGAAATTCATTAAGGATTATTATTTCTTAAGTAGATATTTCAATTTCGTTATTGTGTAAACATATAATTTTAACAATGGGATTTAACAAATTATTGATCCAACCTCTCATCTTGTTCATACATAATACATCATCTTGGGTGAATTAGCACTGATTGGTTCACAATCCATTCTCGAGAAAAAAAATAGGCCGATATTAAGATTTTTTTGATTGTAAATAACTCGTTCAACACCTTTTTCTTTTATTTACATTTTCATTATCATGTGCAGAGGCATCATTTGGGGGCATTTGCCTCCCTTCATCTCAAGAGTTCTGATCTTTTTTAAATTTTATATTATTGTAGCAGTTATACATAGCTTAGGCGCAAGTCTAGAATACGGCCAATGATTTTTTACTATTTTACTAAACTTTTTTAAGGTTTCTTTCTTTTTCAATCACTTTATTAGCTTAAATAAGAACGCGGAAAGCCAATTTGGACCAAATATCTCAAAAAATAACGAAAATATAAGAGAAATTGTGAGATAACCTATAAGAAAGGTTTTATACCTTAGAATTTAGTATTTTTTTCTTTTTCGATTACATTTTTAATAATAATAATAATTTGTAGTAAGGAAGAAAGAAAAGAGCGTTTGCAGCTAGGTTTATTTCGTTTAATAATCACTTCAAGCCGACGTTTCGGTCAGATATACGACCATCTTCAGGGCTACAATCAATAACAGAAAGGAGCGAGTGAGTTAGCAGTCTAAAGAAAGAAATTTTGCCTTCTTACATCACATGCGCACAAATTAACAAATAATTATAGTGAGATTAATGATAAAATTAAGAAACATAAGTTACATACAAGGTATATAAATAAAAATAAAAATATATAACAACCTGAAGCGTGTCAACAAAATTCCTCAGAATGTCGAATGGCACAATTGAGTAAAATATTTTTTGCCATTTTTTAAGGACCATCAGGCTATGCGAGTCAAGGTTAGATTGACAAGAGCTCTCTAAGAAACAAATTTATATAATAAAAAGGATATTATTTTTAGAATAAAATTATCTAAATCCATTCGATTAAATGATTAAAAATAATATATTTATATACACAGATTTTATATTGGTCGTAAGAGACCTTTAATAGAATTAATTTTGTTTACAAAATGCTTCTATATAATAATATTGTGGATTTAAAGTCCTTTTTCGAATTCACGGTATTATTTTTTAAAAATATAAATTGACTCCAGTGTCAATCTTTTAAATGTGTTTCTCTCAAAACCTAATATTTTGACTGAGTCAAAGTTAAAGTTGTGATTTTCTTCTATCGCATGTGCCGCTAGGGCGACGTGGACCTCATTGTTCTTAATATTAGTTTTGTGTTGCGACATTCTCTTGTTCAGGTATTGTTGCGTCATCCCGATGTAACATAGATTACAATCCTGGCATTCCACTTTATAAACCAGGTTGCTATTTTGAAGATGCGGGGTAGTTCTTTTAAGCATGTCTTCGGCCATCTTGAGTCTTCCATTTCTTTTATTTTAATTATCCTTTTAAGTATCCTTCTTAATGCTTTGCATGCCAATCTTCCTCTACCCAGCTCCATTCTCCATATGTAGTCTGGCGTACTTCTCATTAACCCTGCAATCATTTTAATATATTGGCTCTGGACCCTTCTATCATCGCTCTCTCCTTCCATCCCGTCACCTCTGGGACGTAACACGAAATTTTTGAACAAAATCGTCTAAAAAGTACTAGTACTTTACTGATGTACTTTTTCAGTTTTTTCCGATTTTCTCAAAATTCACTATAACAATTTTTGAATAAAATTCAAAAATAAATTATTTTTTAGATTCTCTTTAAAATGTATATTCTCATTTAGCCTTTGAAATCTTTTGAAGCACACTTTACTCTTGTACTTCATAGGAAAGATACGATGGTCCATGGTTAAAAAACCATGTATATAAATATTACATCTTGAATTCTAATATATCGGCGGAAACTAAGTATATGTCGACACAAAAATCAGTCAGTACACTTTCATTTACCAAATGTAGGGAAAATGTTGTGTGCTGTGCGACAATCACACCAGATTTTTTTATATAATTTAATTAATATTACTTATTTCTTATACCTATGTAATAAGCGGGATTTTGGGAAAAAGAAAAAAAAAAAGAAAAGACTTTTTTAATTTAATTTTATTACCATATCATTTCTTTTTCTCTCCGGCGGATAAATATTTCTCATCACATGAAATCTGAACCAACGGCTAGATTGGAATTTCGCTGATAGGGAATAAAACCACAGCTCCTCACTCAAGGACAAGTGATATAAAGAGATAAATTATAAAGTACATTCTATATGAGTGGGAAAGAGACAGAAATAGAGTTGCAGAGATAAACTAACAGAGAGCAGCACAAATCAGGTGGTGTGCAGACGCCTTGGTCAAGTAGTGGGGGGGGTGATTACGTTCGTTTTTTTTTTGGACTCTCGTGTTGTTGAGAGAGAGAGGCGTTAGCAGCGACTTGTGAATAGTGAAGATTTTGGTGAATTGTGAATTCTGAAGTGAACGAAGTACGAGAGTGAAAACCCGAATGAGTTATTTTGGCTTCAGTGCGGTGAGTAGTTGACACTCGTTTTTTTTTCGCGTCGCGATCGGTAACCGCGAAAATTCGTGAACAGCTAAGGAGAGACGGAGAGTTGTCCGAGCCTAAGGGAGGGGAGGGAGAGATTGTGAATTAGGAGTGAGGGTATTTTTAGTTATATTTTTTTATTATCTTATTCTTATTTGGTTTATGTGGATATATATATTTTTTTTTATGAATATTTTATTAAGATTTGAAGGTCGAAATATATTTTTTTTTTAAATCTTAATAAAGACCAGAGGCATTTTGATTATAAGAGATCCATTTCCCTTGAAAGAGGGGGTAGTTTGTTATTTTATTTTAAATTTGTTTAGTATTTTTTTTATATGAATTTTTTTATTAAGATTTGGAGGTCGAAATATATTTTTTTTTTAAATCTTAATAAAGACCAGAGACATTTTGATTATAAGAGATCTTTTTCCCTTGAAAGAGAGGGTAATTTGTTATTTTATTTTAAATATGCTTATTATTTTCTTTTATAAATATTTTATTTAAGATTTGAAGGCCGAAATATATTTTTATAAGTTCTCAACAAAAAAAAATATATTTTTGTAAATTCTCAACAAAGACCACACTGAGTGTGAGGCAGTTAGGTTATAAGAAATTCAGCTCCCTTGAAAGAGAGGGTAATTGTATTTTATTTCAATTCGTTTATAATTTTTTTTTAATAAATACTTTATCAAAAATTAGAGGTCGAGATATGTTTTTTTTTTTTGTCTCTTGCTCTCTTCTCTCTACTAGGAAACAGGCCGAGCGACGGACCCAGACTCCGAGTGGGGTTCTCAACTGAGTAGCCCAGGTAACGCCCTAAGGGGGGTTCCCCGGGAGTAACATTGGTGTCAGAAGTGCTCGTCTTGCAACAAGAGACGGTGCTTGGTTTTCCTGCGGTTGTTTTCCATACCTTCCGGTGTCAAAATGGAGGCGGTGTTGAGGGAAGAGGTTGAGACGCTGAAAAGGGAAATTGAGAGTCAGAAAGCGGAATGGGAACGGAAAGTGGCGGAGGCTACGGCCCAGAGGGAGCCTGTACAAGTGCAGCTAAAGAGAGAGCCAGACTTGACTTTGCAGTCAATGGTCCCCACGTGGTCGGGGGAGGGGGGGGACCAGCCCGTGGAGGAGTTCCTGGCGGAATTCTCGCGGGTCGCCGAAGCAGGTCGCTGGGAGGACGGTCAAAGGTTGATGATCTTGCTTTTGAAAGCTAAGGGGGCGGCTAAGACGGCCCTGGTGGGATTGGAGGAAGGGGCTTCTTTTGAGCAGGCCCGTCTTAGGCTTTTAGAGCGCTTTAGGCCACGTCGTCCGCGGACGGCGGTGATGAAACACCTCTTATCCTTGAGACAGGGGGAGGGGGAGCGGGGTCTGAATTTCCTAGACAGGATCAGGTTGGAGGTTAGGAAGGCCAGGGAGGAGAAAGTGGAGCTGGAGGAGGATCTTATCAGGGAGTTGTTTGTGGAGGGGCTCACGTCGAAGGCGGGGGAGATGATTAGGTGCGGTCCCTCTGTTACACTGGTGGAGGCCATGGAGGTGGTTCGGCGTGTAGAGAGGGAGTTTCCGGTGGCGTCTGGGTCGGTCAGGGTGGTACGCGAACCGGGGCCGCAGGGTGAGATGGCGGTCGTGAAGCAGGAAGACACGCCGAAGCCACCGTGCGCGTGTACAGTTACCAGGGGTGCGGCTGGGGCCCGGCCGCCTTGCCGGGGGTCGCCGCCGGCGTCTGGTTTGACAGAACTGGAGTGTTACGTGTGTCGGGGGAAGGGGCACCTTGCACGTCAGTGCACCAAGGTGGTGTGCTTTTTATGTAAGAAAGGAGGGCACATTGCCAAACAGTGCCCCGAGCGGAAGTGTTTCATCTGCGAAGGGAGACACATGGCCTATAATTGCCCGCAGAGGGACCGGGGGAGGGGTCGAGCAGCTGCGAGCCAGGGAAGGAAGTGTTATGTTTGCAATGCCGGGGGCCACTTGGCTCGGGACTGTCCCAGTAGATGGAAGCCTGAGATTGGTGAGAAAGAGGCGAGTACCTCTGGTGAATCTCGGAAGGAGGCCCCAAAAGAGGGGCGGGCGTAGGTCTCCCCACCCTGCGCCCGCGAATCGAGTGGACGGTCCCAAACTTGTCTGATCGTCTTTCGGAAGGGGTGTCGCTGCCGCTGGTGGTGGGTGGGAAATCGTATGATTTGCTGGTGGACACCGGGGCGGATATTTCCGTGCTGAAAAACCCAGTGGGGGTCGGGGACCTCGTCCCCGTGGAAACCACGGCGCGGGGGGTGACAGGGGATGCATTGGCGACGAGGGGGGCTCAGCGGGTGGTGGGCCAGATTGCTGGGTTTCCGATTTCCCACTCGTTTGTGGTGGCCGACGTCTTTACCCGGTTCGATGGGATACTGGGTATGGACTTGCTGAAGCCTTTGGGTGCCATAATCGACCTTCAGTCTGGTCGGATTAGGTGCACGGGTGGGGCGTCGGGGGACGGTGGTCCGCGGGAAGGGGAGGAGGACCGCCCGGAGGCTACGGTGCGGGTGGCGCGCAATGTCCTCGTGCCAGCGTGGAGCGAGATGGTGTTGCCCGGCCGCGTGGTGAGGAATTCGCTGGGTGGTGGGCCTGGGGCGCGCGGGGAAGCGGAAATCCTAGAACCGTGTTTCAGAGGGGGTGACGGGTTGAGGGTCGCCAGGTCAGTGAACCTGATTAGGTCGTCGTCGACCCCAGTTAAGGTGATTAATGTGTCCGCGGAGAGTGTCGAGTTGCGGAAGGGGACCACCTTGTGCCATGTCGTGTCGCTCGCTTCTGGAGGCGTGGTAAACGGCATTCGGAGCTCGTCTCCAAAAAGGGGGGATGGGTTACCTCCTGCTTTAGAGGAGGAGGTGCGGGAGAAGCTGGGTCATCTAGAAGGGGGGGAGCGCGAGCAGATTCGGGCACTGCTGGAGAGTTACGGAGACGTCTTACATGCCCCCGGTATGAAGTTAGGTTGCTCGTCTGCGGTAGCTCACCGCATTCCTACGGGGAGGGCCACGCCTATTTACAAGAGACCGTATCGTATTCCATACCATCTTCGGGGGAGATGAAAGAGCAGATAGACGAACTGCTGGCGCAGGAGGTTATTCGTCCATCGTCATCTCCTTGGTCAGCCCCGGTGGTGTTAGTTCCGAAAAAGGATCGTGGGAACGGGGTTAAATACCGATTTTGCACGGATTTCCGAGCCCTCAATGAGGTGACGAAGGCGGATGTATACCCCCTTCCTAGGATCACGGAGACTTTGGAGGGCTTGGGCCAGGCGAAGTGGTTCACGACTATTGACTTGGCGTCAGGCTACCACCAGATACCGGTAGCGCCGGAGGATATCGAGAAGACGGCATTCTCGACCCCTGAGGGGCATTACGAGTACCTTCGTATGCCGTTCGGTCTGTCAGGGGCCCCGGCGACGTTTCAAAGGGCTATGGACAATATATTGTCGGGCCTCAAGGGCCAGGAGTGTTATGTCTACCTGGATGACGTGATTGTTTATAGCGGGTCGTTCGGGGAACATCTTGTACGGCTCGAGAGGGTATTAGACCGGTTGAGGCGGGTGAATCTCAAGGTGAATCTCGCCAAATGTGAGTTCGCCGCTAAGTCGGTCAAGTACTTGGGCCACGTGGTAACGGCGAGTGGGGTGACCCCAGACCCGGATACGGTGAGAGCTATTCGGGATTACCCCGTTCCGCAGACGATTAAGGAAATTCGAGCCTTTCTGGGGCTTGCAGGCTGGTACAGGAGGTTTATACCGCATTTCGCGGACCTGGCCCGACCCTTACATGAGCTGACCGGGAAGAATGCACGCTTCGAGTGGGGGCCTGCGCAGCAGCAGGCGTTTGAGGACTTAAAGGGTAGGCTGGTGTCGGACTCAGTACTAGCATACCCGGATTTCCGTTTGCCTTTTGTGGTAGCTACGGATGCGTCAAACGTTGCACTGGGGGTAGTCCTGTCTCAGGTTCAGAATGGGGAGGAGCGTCCCATTTGTTTTGGGAGCCGGGTACTGAACGCTGCCGAAAGGAACTATTCCGCGACGGAGAAGGAATTGTTGGCTGTGGTTTGGGCGGTCCAGGAGTTCAGGTGTTATCTGTACGGGAGGAGGTTCACCATTGTCACCGACCACGCGGCGTTACGTTGGATGTTGAGCCTCCGGGATCCGTCGGCGAGATTGACGCGCTGGGCTCTTCGGTTAGCGGAATTCGATTACCAGGTGGAGCATCGGCCGGGCCGACAACACAGAAATGCCGACGCTCTTAGTAGAGCGGTACGAACGGTGGAGGCCGAGGAGATTGGGTGCTGGGATCGCCAGGCAATCAGATGTGAACAGGAGAGGGATCCGCTATGTCGGGACTTTGTGAGAACGAGGCCGGATTCGACGTTCCAGGACGGGGACGGGGTCTGGTATTTGAGGGAGATGCGGGATGGGTGTGAGTGTATTCGACTGGTGGTTCCTCGTAGTTTGACGAGGCGGATCCTCGAACATTATCACTCGGCACCGATTGCTGGCCATCGAGGAAGTGACGCCACTTACCAGAAGCTTCTGAGGAGTTTCTATTGGAGAGGAATGAAGGAGGACGTTGAAGATTTCGTTGGCAAATGTCGCTCATGTTCCGAGAGGAAAAGCCCCCCTGGTCTGAGGGCGCCCTTAGGCCAGGCGTACCAAGCGACTAGGCCAATGGAGATGGTCTCCTTGGACATAGTGGGACCCCTGCCATGCTCGCATCGCGGGAACAAGTTCTGTTGACCTTCATTGATCACTTTACGAGGTACGCGGAGGCTATACCATTACCAGATCAGACGGCAGAGAGGGTCGCGCGGGAGTTC
>JAKCPI010012630.1:0-29529 GCA_023213315.1 Euborellia annulipes
TATTTATATAAAAAATTGTGAATTGTATTTTTGTAATTGCAGTTCATAGCTCTGATGACGGCATTTTGTGGCCGAAACAAGTCCTATTGCGCATACTTGTCAGCCAAGCCAAAATACTCTGAAAATAAATCAAGATAATTTTTTTAAAATTGTTTTGTCTTCTTTGAATATAACACCCTCTTCAGCGGTCCAAGAATAGATCTACTCGTTTATGTGTGTTTGATATAATTTGGATTAAAATTATATTTTTAAGGGGGTGGGAGGTAGTTATTAAGAATTATTGGATATCGTCATTGAAAAATCATAAGAAATCCTGCTTTAGACAAATCTCTAACCGTATATGTGTTGAAGCTGACATATGAAAGATTTCAATCATTCCACTTTAGACGCACTCTTAGGATTTGGTTGGAGGGATGGGGGAGGGGGGCTTGAATTTTTTTTTTTTTTAATTAACAAATCTAATCCTTTGTAAGTCTGATTTTATAAAATATCCCCCTGTTATAGTTAAGATCAAAAAAATTATAATCAATTGGCAAAGCCCCCCTGTCTAGATGCAAAGGCGGGCGCCACAGGTTCTCATAATTAAGAAAAGGCGAGGGTCCGCCGCAGGCGGCCGTGAGCCAGCTGGAGGGGGGTCCAGAGGGGGGGAGACGCGGTTAGTATTATAGGAAGGGGAGAGATAGAGATGAATGAATGTGGTACAGTTACTGTTGGTAAACCAATATTAAAATAAAAATAAAAAGTAATCAAAGTAGAAAACTTACACTTCCTATTTCATAATGGAAATCAAAAATACGTTCTGGCTCTTGTTTTTCCAAATTTTCTAATTTCTTCCTATCAATATCAGTATTATTTTCTGTATCAATAACCCAAAACAAATCAGGACTAAAATATATGTAACTTTAACGGCAACAGTTTTCATCTGAAAAAGAAATTTAAAAAAATTTAATTTTTCTTATTTTTCTACACATTTCTTTCAATTTTGTATTTATGATCTTTTATATATTAAGCAACAAAAATGACAAGTTAAGAAATAAAAAATGATTTATATATATATATATATATATGAAGATTCAACGAATATTTTAAGAATTAACATAGGATTTTATATAATGAATGAAGAGTTGAGACACACATTCACTTATTGAATTTCGATAGTAAGAATGATTTCCCTATATCAGGGTTGGAACCTCAAGTCTGTTCTAATCTTGACTCCCACTCCCAAGTGTTGTAAAAGTAAGGCTCCAGCCTGACTTCCAGCTTCGACTGAATGTCTTTTAAACCCTGAATTATTTTTTTACACTCCTATTATTTTATAAATAATGTCAAATGAAATTAAATGTTCACTATTTGAAAATTAATAAAAAATAAGAAGTCATTGAATATTAAAATAGCATTTTTTATATGAATATAAGAATACAAAACATAAAATAATTATAAAAGGTTAATAAAAATAATATTACCGTGAATTTATTCTCTAGAAAAAATGGAGGATATGAAGGGATTTTAAGTTTTAATAAAAAAATATCAAATTTATCAAATAAATTAGATAGTATTTTAAAAAAAAAACACTTTTTTTTAAGACATGAAAAACTTTGAAATTGAAGTTTGCAGTTTGCAGTACTAGTAACCCTGTAGTATTCCCTGACTAGAAACATAAAAAACAATTTTTAATATATATATATATTTGAATTCAATATTTAAGAATATGTATTATATGAAATTATATTTTAGGAATCCAGGGAATAATATTATCAAAGAATTTTATTTTGTTAGGTTGGCATTTTAAATCCAACTATTTTTAAAAAAATATTTAATTCAATATTCGATGCCGAAAAAAGACATTAAATGAATTTAAAAAAAATATTGTATATATTAAAATATATTGTATTTTGAAAAAAATAAAGAAAAAAACTAGCCTGGGTGGCGTTCAACATCCTGATTCCTTGGGGTCACCCACCCGAGGAAATTGATAATATGATTTTAAAAAAAAGTGCACGAGGTGGATTTGAACTAACGAAGTTTGGTTACGTGAGGATGGAAAAAAATATAGATTACTTGAGGACGAATTAACCGCTTGAGCCACGCTTTATTAAATTAATTTAGGGGAAAATAAGCTATATAAGAAACATGAAATAAAATAAGTATTAAAAAAATTTAATATTCCACATATGATATATCATTTTTTATTACTTTTTATGTGGATTAATAATTTATAACCAAAATTTCCATAGGATGTATAGTTTTCAAATAATTCAATGGGCAAACGTCAGATTGTTTATGCCTTGATTTAATTAAACCAAAAATTCTATCTAACATATGATACATGTCATTAATTCTTGAATTCCCCCTGATACCAGAGAACTAAAGCCCTTTTAATTATATGATCTAATTTGGGAGTTTTTGGCGATCAAAGTTAAGCTTATTTTCGACCTTAATGACATTTACACCTGATCAACACTCAATTTTATATTATCGAAAAAGCTTATTTAGCATTGTCTGATTAAAACCAAATTTTTACCAGATATTTATAATTAAAAAATGAGTTTTTTTCTAAAGTTTCATTGAGATTGGTAAAGAAATTAATAAAATATTGACTATTTTGTAAATTGAGTTTTAGAATTCGGAATCCCGGATTGGTAAAGAGAGCGCTCTGTGAACCGGGTCTAGGCTTGAATCTGAGATCCCAAATTCTAAAACTCAATTTACAAAATACGCAATATTTTATTTATTTCTTTACCAATCTCAATGAAACTTTAGAAAAAAACTCATTTTTTAATTATAAATCTCTGGTAAAAATTTGGTTTTAATCAGACGATGCTAAATAAGTTTTTTTCGATAAATATAGAATATTGAGTGTTGATGTCATTAAGGCCGAAAATAAGCTTAACTTTGATCGCCAATAACTCCCAAATTAGATCATATAATTAAAAGGGCTTTAGTTCTCTGGAATCAGGGGGAATTCAAGAATTAATAACATGTATCATATGTTAGATAGAGTTTTTGGTTTAATTACATTAAGGCATAAACAATCTGACGTTTGCCCATTGAATTATTTGAAAACTATTCATCCTATAGAAATTTTGGTTATAAATTATTAATCCGCATAAAAAGCAATGAAAAATGATATATCATATGTAGAATATTAAAATTTTTTTTAATTTCATGTTTCTTTTATGGCTTATTTTTTCTTAATTTATTCAAGTGAAGTTTGGCTCAAGTGGCTAATGCGTTCTCATTTAAAAGTGTATTCATTAACTTCGCGAGTTCTAATCCATCTCCTGCAGCTTTTTTTTTTTTTTTAACTTTTTTGTATCTCATGTGAGGGGGGGGGGAGCTGGTGCGCGCGCCAAAAATCACCTGGCACGGAGGCGGCAACCAAGTGTCGTTCTTTTGTATTATTATATTTTAGTTTCTAAACTGCATATTTATTAAAATTTGAAAGTTATGTGCTGTGCGGCAATCACACCAGATTTTTTAATCTGCTTTTTAAGCATAAATGGATTCTTTTAAATATTTTTTTTTTTCATTTTCTCCTTTTTCCTTAGGGCCCTAGCGGCCCCGGGCTTGGGGTAGTAGGTAGCGTGACTACCTCCTATACCAAACGTCGCGGGTTCGAACCCCAGGCAGTCCGAAGATTTTATTTAAGCCATTTGAATGGATACCAGATGGCTTAAATAAAAATGCCTGAACCCCCCAATAGATATATTCATTACAACGGTTATCGAAAAAGTCTTATATGGCCTGAGTTGCCGAAAAGATTGTGTGTATGTGAGTTTGAGTGTGAATCAGTGGCGGATCCAGAGGTGTTTCTCGGGGGGGGGTAGTCTGGAGTGACTGGTCGCACAGCACACATTTATTTCTTAATTTCGGTAATTTAAAGGCCCATTCTGTACTTATTTACCCCCTTTACCCCCCTTGTATCCGCCCTTGGTGTGAATGAGAAAACAGTGTGAATGTTAAAAAAAAGGGCTCTAGCGGAGAAGTCAGTACTAAACAAAAAAAATATTTCACTCTTCCCATAAAAGTTGCCTCTGCTGTCTATTCTCATAGACACAAAGTTTGAAACTGCTTAAAAACTTGTCAAATTCATTGTTCAACTCAGGTTCAACTTTTTCTATTTGTTTTAATTATGGTAAGTAATTATTTACTAGTAATTTTTTATCTTATATTAATTTTTAGTAATAATTTACTAAAGACTACACATTTTTTTTCGTATTTTATATTTTACGAACAAAAATAAATATCAATTTTTTTTTCTATAAAAATTATTAATTTTTTTTTAATACAATAAGAATTATTAAATTTTTAAAATGACTATTAACTTAAATTGAAGTTTATTAGGTTTATATGTTAGTAGTTTATATTCAGAAGTATAACCAAAATTTTATTTATAGAAAGAATATATTTTTTTTCGATTTGATGGTAAATTTCTTTTTAAATTATGATGGTTTTGGGCAACCCATTCAATTTCAATATTCCACTGCTTCCAGCAATGTCAATCCTAATATTTTTATACACTAAATTCCAAAATGAACTTGATATGCGAGACCAAATTTGATTTCTCTTGTTGTTTTATCAATTTTGCCTGGCAAGACTAATTATTTTACTTTTGCTATAGTGTATCGAAGCAAGAATATTTGATCAGTTAATTTACAAATAAAAAATAGAAGTCCAGTCACAAAGTAGTTCATCCAGCTATTGTGAGTAAATTAGTTTGTTTTTTTATAAAGAACAAAATTAGTTCGAGTTTTACTTTTCTGTCAAGCAACGCCATTTTAATTTGGCACCCCTATTCTAATTTAGTTGATAATTTTCCCTTTCCCAGTAATAAGTAGCTAATAGAAATTTTCCCTATATTATAAAAATAGGGTTCTTTTCCTATATAGACTGACATACCAATAAATACAACTCCAATTAAAAACTGAATTGAATTGAAGGGGTCGGGCGCAGATAGTGCTAGCCCCACAATTATATAGTTTGAGATATTTCACTTTGAAAACAAATAAAACACGAATAAGAATTTTTTTTTGTTACTGTTAGAGCAATATCAGGCTGAGAAACAAATTGTACAACTAGTACTGACCTTTGTTGGTGTTGAAAAGGCGGATTTGTCATAATTGAATCGTTTATTTCAGAAGGACATATCACATTTTTTTACAAACAGTTTTTTTTATGAAATTGGTTCTGTTGGTGTAGACACATTTGTTGTTAAAAGTGCACATCCCCAACAGTGGTTTCTATGGAGCACTGAAAATAGGGTTTATTTGAGAAAAGGCACAAATCCTGGAGCAAAAAAGCATTTTATGTCTGAAAAAGCCTAATGTTACGAACATTCCACTACCAAAAGAAAGAGCATTCCAAGGAAAAAACCCAATCAATGTAAAGAAGATGGAAAGTATTTCATAATCATCTGTAAGACAAATAATTGAAATGATCTAATTTTTTTAATTTTTTTAGATAGTCCCCAGTCGGGACTTCCACTCCCACTCAGGGGTGATTGTTTTAAAACTTAGGCACCACATCCATCGTTGTAACATTTTTCTGGGCATGATCGCATCAATGAAACAATTTCGCGTCAGACTCTGGCTCCCCCAAAATTTCTTGGCTTCTGGATTCCAAGCCCTCGTTTTAAAACAATGATGATCTAAGTAGAAGAAATTCGATGGCTGATTGGTAATTATTAGGATTAGGTCAGCAAGTGATAAAAAAAAACTATTTGATTATCGTCGACGTTTCGGAATCACATCGATCCCATCTTCTGGACGATAAACTGTTATTGTTGCTTAGAGAGATGCAATTTCGGTTCATATAAAAATAAATGATTAAATTTGCATTTACCATTAGATGTATATGAGAATTGCCGTAGGTGCATGGGCTGTATTTTTATTTTTTGGCAAATGGGTCCGAAACGACAGCACTGGCCACGATTGGAAGACTGTAATGGTATATGCAAATTTAACCATTTATTTTTGTATGAACCGAAATTGCATCAATAACAGTTTATTGTCCTGAAGATGGGATCGATGTGATTCCGAAACGTCGATGATAATCAAATAGAGTTTTTTTTATCACTTGCTGGCTGCCTACATCTACCTAATCCTAATAACAATGATGATCCAAGATACTTTGTCATTTAGTAATACTGAGCCCAACAATTATTTGTTTTAAATATTAATTAGAAAATTGTAAGTGTTAAATATATAATTGGTTGGTGAGGAAGGATAATAACTCCACACTCAGGCTCCACTGAATATGATCAGCTTAGTTCAAGCTCTTTCCCTCCAAAAATTCTCCTGGCTTCCCAGTCCTGCTTTTAAAACAATGACTCCGGAGCCACATCTTGAATGGTGGTCCTGGAACCAGTTCCTCAGTCCTGTCTTGACAAATTCCCCTCCCCCATCATACTTAATTCGCTCCAGCATATCATATCCGTGCCACATCTTTTTGTTTATCTCTCCCAGTATTTTTTAAAATGATTAACATAAATACAGGGAATTATTTTTTTTTACTTTTTATTCTTTTTAAGATGACCGCCGTAAGCACGCACTCATCATCCCGATTGAGCACGTGTCAGGAATCGCACCCTTGCATAAAAAACTCGGTCGAAGAGGATGATCGTATGAGGCGAAATTTCCCGACGGTCACCGAAAACGTCCGAAGGCGATCTAATCGAACAGGCAGACTTGGAGAAAAGTAAATGAAAGTCACCAGTCACTCTTGGTCATTCTTGATGTATATATTATCACTAATATTAACTTGACATAGTTGAAACTATTAAATGTGAGTATTATTTGATTATATTTTCACTTACCAAATAAATAATTCTAGAATACCTTTATTACCTTAAAAAAATATTTAAATTAATTTCCCCCTCTCTCTCCCGTGTGTGATCATCATATCAATCACCTCATCATACATTAATATTTAATTAAACAAGCGTCAATTACTGAGTTATTGTCATATTAACTTGGGAAGCCGGTTATATAAAAAAAATTTTATATCTATGTCATTGGGGTCAAAGGATGATCTCCTTGACCCTCAATAGTCTAGAACTTTATTTGATTCATGTTTAATTATCTTCTATTAAAAATATATATTTTTAATCACTTATCTACAATTTTAATAATTAAAATAAAAAAGTATTATATTATTCAGTAATAAATTTTAATTTCAAAGTAGGTAAGGAATAAATATTTATTTTGTAATATATACCAACAAATGTTGACCCAAAACATAATTCGTTCTTAATTTCTAAGCAAATTCGCGTCTTGCCTCCCTACTCATCACTGACAGAAGTTGGCATCTCTAAAAAGAATATGGGAAGGGGGAGGGGGGGGGGATTTTTGTGCTCTGAAACAGCTGATCTCCTTTTAATTTTTATAAATATACGTTTTGAGTTTTTCAAAGTCCTGAAAAATGGTCTGTCTATGGACAAAATATTTCAAGATATACGACGATTTTTTAAGACTATTGTTTATATGAAAAATCTGGTGTGACTGGTGCACAGCATATAACTTTCTCTTAATTATCGAAAGTTCTGCACAAGAGTAAAGTGACCTTCAAAAGATTTCATTGGCAAATTGAAGATATACATTTTAAAGAGCATCTAAAAAATAATTGATTTTTGAATTTCAATCAAAATCGTTGGAGCGAATTTTGAGAAAATAAAAAAAAAAAACTGAAAACGTGCATCAGTAAAGTACTAGTACTCTTTTGTCGAATTTTGTTCAAAAGCTTCGTGTTATATGCCAGAGGAGTGTTTAACTTAAATATAAAATTTCAACTTTCTAGCTCTTTTCGTTCTTGAGATATTTTGTTCACAGACACATACACACACACACAGACAGACCATTTTGTGGGACCCACTTTTTTGGACTCTCAAAACGTGTATATCCATCAAAAATTTTTGACATGAATCCAATACTTTCTATATATATACATAGGTAAGAGAAAGCAAAAATTATATTTTATCGATGGCTTGCGATGGGCGTTTAACAGTCTTATTTCTTGTGGGCCACCTATCCTGATTTTCAGCACTGCTTGGCGTTGCTTAACAACTTTGTGGCTTTAACCTTAAAGCTTGAAATTTAAATTAAGACCCCACCTGTCAGGAAAAACAATATTTTTGAACAAAATCGGCTACTATTGCTTTATTGATGGAATATATGATATATATATAAAAATACTTTGCATTTTAAAAATACCACTCCGTTCTAATGACCCTGTATAATTATCGCTATCACTAGAATTACATATCATAAATAGCTGATAAAGAATTTTTTACTTAGCTTAATATAACAAATATTATGATAAAACAACATATTGGTTTTATATGTCAATATTAAGTCTTATATAATTAAATTTTTTTTTTTTTTTGACTATTAATTTCTAAAAATGGTTAAATTAACCCCGGTGAAAAAATGCATTATATGAACATATATTATCAGACCTATATTTTTTGAAAGAGGAATATTTTCTATTACAACATCGTGTTGTAAGAAATATACTATGAATAGAAATTAAATAAATTCTGGCCACTTTCAATTATCCTAAATTCTTCACACTTTAACAGACTTTCTCTATTCAAATTTCATTTCTATTCATTCTTTCTTGTGATTTTCATTTTGATTTCTGAAATTTTTCATTCATTTTCAGTCTCGAAATGTCAGATATATCGAGCGGGAGGCGTCTTGTCGGATTTAACCCTTATATCAGAAGACCTTGGCTTGATAAGGACTCATGCGCGGCTGCAGCACCGTCAGGAGGGGGACAGGCGGGTGTCAGAGGAATAATCGCCGGTAATTGTTATCATTTCAAAATCCCTGATCAATGACATTATTCATTTCTCAACCCAATAGAATATGAAAGGTTGTCTATTTTAGAAACAAAAGTACTCGTTAGCCTCGAAATAGTATTTTTTTTTGAAACTATAAATGAAAGCTTAAATAAAACTTGAGACAATTAATTTACCTTGACATATAATTCAAATTTTTATTTTTTTACATAACAAGCGATTTTCACAAACTCCTTAAAAAATTTGAAAATAATAAAATCTCTATTTGTATGTGAGAAAAGCTGAAGTCAGTTTCGACATTTAATGTCTGATGCATATAAAAATTTATTTCGCCCTATGTACAGTGAGGATTAATATTAAAGCATATAATGCCCGTTTGCACCAACACATCTTATATGTTAAGCTCGTCTTACATCTTACTATTGAATTTGAAATCAGAAAATCGGGTTTTAAGATCTATTTGTGCCTACATCGCATAAATAATAACAATAAGATATATTTATTTCAAAAAATATATATTCTATATATAAATGGTTGAATAGGTAAAATAGCACATTTCGCTTTTTAGGTTATGGAAGCCTCAAGGCGAGCTTAAGATCTAAGATGTGTTGGTGCAAATGTCTTTTCTCATGTGATATATTTGTTTTTATAAAAAAAGATGATATCTTTATTGAAATTCTCCTACATTTTAACTATTTTGATAAAAAAATGTTCAGCCCTTGCTTAGATGACAAAGACCAAAGGGTTTGCATCCCAGGCGAAAAATTTATTTTAGGATAATATTTGAATGTATTATTAAAATTGTAGGTCCTGATGATTGCATCGAAACTGATACTTGTACAAGGTAGTTGGCCAAAAATAACCCTAACTTTAAAATAATAACAACGTTTTTATAATTTTTTGGCCGAACATCCGTACTAGGCGAAGAAGCTGCAAAGTCAATTTAATTTGAATTTATTTCATTTAAATTGGATACCAATAAATTGAAATAAATAGGGACGAGGTCTAAATGGCCTCAGATGCCGGAAAAAGACCTTAAACAAATTAAAAAAAAAACTTAATATTAAAAAAAAGAAACAATGAAATAATCACATGTTTAAACATATGAGGTGCTTTAATATTAACCCGAAAAATGTTTACTTTTTTTGTTACGTCTTTTGTAAATGGAACTCTACTAATAAACAGAATTTTTAATTGAAATTGATTTGAACTGATAATAAAATATATATTAACCCTCACTGTAACTATATAATTTTATATATAAGCCTATATATTATTGTTATTAGTAACAAATCTATCTGCTGGTTCGTTTTTGCTTGTATAATTAATGATAATGCTTATGTCGATAGAGACTAGTGTCCTCTTCTCCCACATAATTTTGTACTGCAAACGGTCACCTATTCTACTCGTATATTGATCTAGCAAATTAAAAAAAGTTACCTATTTTTTCCATATAATTTCAACAGATCAATTAATTAAAAAGAATAATTTTTTATTTGAAAAATTAAGTATCATATGGTATCTAACACTATTCTTAACTTTATTTAAAATACTAATAATTTATGTAAATATTTATCCTTAGAAGTTTCTCTTATTAGTCTTATAGCATACAAATGTGTTTTTAAAATAAACAACCTGTGACTGATTGAAGGAATAAGCAGATAAAGAAAAAAATATCTAACTTGTCATATAAAGCCTTTGTGGCTTAAAGTAATATTTATCTTTTAGGATCAAGAATATTAAAGTGATTATGTAATATTTTCTTTTTTTTTACGAGAGATAATTTATTGAATATGTTTTTTATTTTTCAAAAAAAAAAAAATAAATAAATAATAACGTCATTGATTTTGGATAAATATGCTAATTATTTATTCACATATTCTTCTTTCTTTTAAAATTACTTTTAGATAGCTATATTTACAATCTTTCAATCAATAAGTATGATTTATTAATTTAAAACAGTGCTGCGCAAACTACACCCTCCGCGCGTCAAAAAATCGTAACATTTTGTTTCTTCTTAATAAGACCTGTTCTAATCTACCTTAAGGTGCGCGTCTCGAAAAGCCGTTAGAAGACGATTCACCACCGAGTTACTCTAGGCGGCAAGAGATGGCGTTAGTTGGGATACAAGGGATTTATTCCATTTCATTTGAAAGATTCCAGCTAATTAATTAAGGGTAAAAAATTAATTATTTTTTAACACAATGATTACTAATTTAATTATCTATAAGATATAGAGCTAATTTTTTTAAAATATCTTTTATTTAATGCGATTAATCTAAAAAAAAAAATTTATTTTTTCGAAAATCAAAAAAAGGGCTTCTATAAGTTGAAGATATTTTAAATAGCTTTAATTTAAAAAAAATTTGAGGTCGATAGCTTCAAAATTGCGGCCGCTGGATTCTCCCAAAATTAGCACCCCGAGACGCGCCAATGATACTCTAGAAAAATTCAATATGGAAATATCTTATACGTTTCTAAGTAAATTTAACACAAATACAAATCATTTTAATCAATTTAATACAATTTAAATAAAATAAAGAAAAAAAAAAAATATATATATGTCGATTTTCAATTTCAACATTATCTCGATATGTATTGTTGGATATTAATTAAATATTTTGTTTTTATAAGAATTTCCAATAAAATATACAGAGAAAACCCGAAATAGAAAGATTTTTTTTTTTATAAAAAAACACTTTAAATTTTGATTATTTATTAAAATGATATGGATTTCTTTTAGATTTACTTAAAATTGTATAAGATATTTCATATTAAATGTTTAATAAGTTACAGTTTCATTAAAATAGATTAGAACAGGTCTTTATAAGAAGATACAAAATGTTTTTGACGCGCAGTGAATTTTCATTTCCGATCCCTCAATTTGTATTAAATTGTTTTTTATTCCGGCAACATTCGAATTTGGATGTTCAAATCAAAGTGCACCAACTCAGAATAGTTTCAACTTATTATTTATTAACTGAATACAAACTAGAGATAATTTCTATGTATGATTTGAAATTGATTGATGGCAAGGGTTGAAATTTTATTTAGGTTTTATAAAAAGTTTTATTTCACTCATGTAAATTTAATAATCTAATTTTATTTTTTTCTCTTGGGACAATGATATAATTAGTGGGACTCACTCACATTCCTCTTCAATAAATGTTAAACCCATTAAATAAATTAAGTAATTTATTTTTATTTAATGGATTCTCTTTTCATTGATCGATAAGCCTAATATATCAATTTACATATAAATGAGGAATATTAAATGACAGGAAATAAAACTACTTATGATATTACATCATTGCAAGGAGAATAAGTAAATAGCTTTCAGTTGAGAAATAGAACTTCAGAAATTAACATTCAATAAAATTTTTTCTGACCTCCCATAAGACAAATATTTTTCTGATCACTTAGTATCCCTCATTGAAAATAATTTAATCAAATCACCAGAGATAAGGATGACTGGCCCTACTCTATTTTCAAAATAATATAATAATATTTGTGATGCGGAAAGTGAAAAGTGACCTCTTGTCGACGAAGTAAAATTATCGGTACGGGCGTTTTAGTCAAATTAGGTCAAAAATATCGATTTTTGGCTTTTGATTGAATACCCTTCTTCAATATTCCCTATACAGGGGATTTATTCAGTCATTTTAGCGATGAGAATCAGATAAATATTACAAAATAATCGATTTAGTAACCTTAAAAAGGTTTTCCATTGAGTTTAAATGCACTTTTCTAAAAATCCCGTTTGTTATATATATAACTTTGAAAGGCTGTAACTTTTTTAGTTGTTGATATATCATAGTGGTTTTTGTCTTGAAATATTCAGAAAATTTTCCTCTACAATCAAATATCAATAACTCTATTTGTGAAATTTCCAACAAGAGATCCCTTTTCACTTTCCGCATCACATTTCCAGTTCTACTGGGTCTTATAAAATTTATAAATGTGAATTTTTGATATCTTTTTTTAGGTGGAATAACCGGCGGTATTGAAATATGTATTACCTATCCTACGGAATATGTCAAAACACAGCTGCAATTGGATCGAGCCGGAGAAAAAGAGTTTACAGGCATTGTTGACTGTGTAAAAAAAACTGTAAATAGACATGGCTTTTTAGGACTTTACCGAGGATTGCCGATTCTTCTGTATATGTCAATACCTAAATCAGCTGTTAGGTAAGGATTCATTTCCTTTAAAAATATTTGTTCTATTCCTTTTAGAGAAATATTATATAAATAACTTGAATTGTTCAAAATATATGACTTCTTGATTTAAATGAATTGATTGAATGAATGATTAGTTCTGGATTAAAATACGCATTAATAAGAAACTTGTATATGATTAAAAATATAATATTAAATTTTTTTCTATCCAAAGGGGTTTGGGTTGAAGAGGGGGCGGACCCCCAGGGACTGCCACAGATTGAAGAAATTTAAGAGAAAAGGTTAGAGAAAAAAAATATTATTTTAGGAAATGCAGTGCTTAAAAATGGATGTGTGCCTTAGCCCAAGAAAATAAAAACATTTCAGTTTTAGTTTTTACTGATTCATCTTGAGTCAAATTGTTTATACGCAAAGGTGGTCAATTAAAGTATACAGGGATTTTTAAAGAACTCCATGTTTTTTTAATCGTTTTTATAAAAGAAAATGAAAAATTTTTATTGGAATTCCAGGGTGGTTCGGTTAAAACCTGTTTTAACCGTCCTGGTTTTCATCCAATTTTGACCAGTGGTTTTTATTGAAATAAACAAATTTCGTATGCTTATATTTCGGGAAAATTACAATTACATAAAACATAAATCATACAGAAATGGAGGATCTAAAAAACTGAGCAACATATATTTTATATTTACAGTAATTTCGGACCAACATTTTCAATTAAAAGTTGAATGTCATGAAACTTTCTCTTACATTCGCTAATTGAAAGTTGTCTGTGCTTGTCACACCATATTTTTTCAGGATATTTTTTTTAATTTAATTTAAGGTCTTTTTCGGCATCGGAGGCCATTTAGACCCCGTCCCTTATTTATTCAAATTGATTGGTATCCAATACAATTTAAATTAAAAACCAATATTGGACTGGTTTTAACCATTTTTGACCAGTGTCCTGTTCAAAATCTAAAAAACCACCCTGTAGAATTCTCTTCTACGTTTGAGCCACTAAAGTTTCCTTATTTTTTTTGTAAACAATGAATTAATCACATGAGAAAACTCATGTCGATAATTTAATTAATACAAGTTGAGAAAGGCGCGGCTTCGCCGCGCCCATCTCAACTTGCCCTGGCGGGCGGCGTCTCGATACGTGATCAGTAGTTTTTCTCTTAATTTTAAAGCCCATATTATTTTTGCCTAAATGAAAATACAATGAATCAAGTTTAAAATTTGAGTATTCGCCCTGCCCGGCCTCTGGGTTTTGAAGGCCATGAGAAAATTACGGGCAAGAAGCAAGCCTAAATTTCCCTTTAATAAACTGATTCGAGCCAACGGGCATGCAAATGAAATCAGGCGGACAGGGACCTATTAAAAAAAAATCAAGAATTTTAAAATAAAAATTTCGGGGTGGGGCAATTGCACAATAAATCTTTAAACTTTTAAACCCCTTGATAGATATTCATTCAAGAATTTTAAATCCAAAAAAAACATGGTAATATTTAAAAAAATAGAAGAATTAAAAATTTCGGGGGGGGGGGGCAATTACACAAAAAAATCTTTAAACTTTTAAACCCCTTGATAGATATTCATTGAAGAATTTTAAATTCAAAAAAGCATGTTATTATTTGAAGAAATAGAATTAAAAATTTCGGGGGGGGGGAATTACACAAAAAATCTTTAAACTTTTAAACCCCTTGATAGATATTCATTGAAGAATTTTAAATTCAAAAAAGCATGTTAATATTTGAAGAAATAGAAGAATTAAAAATTTCGGGGGGGGGGGGGGGGGGAATTACACAAAAAATATTTAAACTTTTAAATCCCTTGATAGATATTCATTGAAGAATTTTAAATCCAAAAAAAGCATGTTTTTATTTGAAGAAATAAAGGAATTAAAAATTTCGGGGGGGGGGGGCAATTACACAAAAAATCTTTAAACTTTTAAATCCCTTGATAGATATTCATTCAAGAATTTTAAATCCAAAAAAGCATGTTTTTATTTGAAGAAATAGAAGAATTAAAAATTTCGGGGGGGGGGGGGGGGGCAATTACACAAAAAAATATTTAAACTTTTAAATCCCTTGATAGATATTCATTCAAGAATTTTAAATCCAAAAAAGCATGTTTATATTTGAAGATGTAGAAGAATTAAAAAATTTGGGGGGGGGGCTGCCGAATTTAAAAAATAACTCTGAAACAACGAATTTAGATTCTTATCAAGGGAAGGCTTTAGGGAAGAAACCAAATTGATATCTCTCCTGGTTAAAAAAATTTGAATTTGCCTCTCCGGCTCCGCCCTCTCTGTATTTCGCCAATCAGCGCTATCCCTGAGGCCTGATTGGTTGTTTCCCACATCGGACACGGTTTAAGGCAATTATATATAAGTATGATTCACCCTCACTATAAATAACTTTACATGAACTATTAAAACTAGCAGATATTATCAATAGTGGTTTCTTATCAACCATCCCGAATTAACACGAGAAATCTTATCTTCACAATAAATACACTATACCTGGTATATATCTTTGGGTAAATTGAAATTACCGTTTTCGAAACTGCGGCCTAAAGAATGGTCCCCTTGGACAGAAACCATGACATTGGCTAGAAACCTTTATTCAGAATATCTAAACAATTTTCGCTTGTCGTTTTCACATTTAAATTGTAAAACTAGTGTATCCTTTTTTGAATTTCCTGGAGCAAAGGTTGCCTTTTTGCTGACCGTGATCATGCCTTCTACTTAATCAATTGTACAACCTAGCAGCAACTCTCTTCTAAATAAATATTTATTTATTTTTTTTTTTTAGATTTGGAGCCTTTGAATATTTAAAAGGACAAACATTATTTCTTCGTAAAGGAGCTGATGGTGTTGTTGACAAGAATAGAAAGCTTACAGGAGGAGAGCGACTTTTATGTGGCCTTGGCGCTGGAGTTTCTGAAGCAATTTTTGTCGTTACTCCTATGGAGACAATAAAGGTTAATATTTAAGAGTGCAAAAAATTACCATAATCATTTATCATCGAATAAGACACCCGCAGAAAATATTACTATTACTAGATTACTTTCTCATACCTATACGTGGTATATGTTAATATATTGAGAGAAAGTATTGGATTAGATATTACTTCATGTACCCGAAAAAAGATGTAAGGGGGTGCCGCCGGGGAGTCGAACCACGGATCCACCGATTTGTGCCCTTGCACACTGAGCGCAGAAGTTGACAAGAATAGAAAGCTTACAGGAGGAGAGCGACTTGTTCGCCAGAAGTCGAACCACGGATCCACCGATTTGCGCTCAGTGTGCAAGGGCACAAATCGGTGGATCCGTGGTTCGACTCCCGGCGGCACCCCCTTACATCTTTTTCGGGTACATGAGAATATCTAATTATATAAATTTCCATTTCGCGGCTTATCTCACGCGATATATATAATATCTTAAATATTATATATAATTTCTTATTTATAAGAAAGTATTGGTTTCATATCAAAAATTCGATGTAGATTTTGAGTCGAGAATATAATATATTTGAGGGCCCTTGAATCCAAAAAAAGTGGTTTTTGCAACATGGTCTGTCTCTGTGTTCAATTTAAAGCTCAGATGTACTTTTTCAGTTTTTTTCGATTTTCTAAAAATTCGCTCTATCGATTTTGATTAAAATTCAAAAAAACAATTATTTTTTAGATGCTCTTTAAAGCTTACAGAAATATATGGCTTATTTTTTCTCCCATTCTGTTTTAATTTTATTTCCTTTAAATATAATTTATTTTTTCATTTAAGACAATTGTGAATATATTTTTTTCTTTCAGGTAAAATTTATCAATGATAGAAGAAAACAAAAACCCGAATTCCGAGGATTTTTTCATGGAATTAATACGATAGTGAAACAACAAGGTTTTAAGGGCCTTTATCAAGGTATTATATTTTTGTTATATTTGAATAAATTGGTTAAAGTAATCTATTTCCTATGAATCCGTTTTTCGATTTGTAACTTCTTTTTGTAAGTGTAAATTATTTAAGTTCGTTAGCTGTTTTATCAACTATGAAATAAGGAGCTACTACTGGGTGGGTATGATTTAGGTGACCAGTATGCTCCATATATATATATATATATATATATATTATATCTTATTATATAGAGATTCTTCTGTACGTGTGTATGTGACTGAACTCCTCCTAAACGACTGAACCAATTATGATGAAATTTTCTGTGTATGTTTGTGAGACTCCCGGACAGGTTTTGTTTCACAAATAACAATAAGTTAAAGAGTAATTAACCGTTAAAATAAGAAAAAAATAAAAATTAGGAGAAATAGTTGCCATGGTAAGGAAAATATAAATATTTACCCATGTTTACGATTTTTTTTATTTATTTACATTTTGAATTCTAAAATATTGGCGTTAATTTTTTTGTCTGTGTACCGGGAGAGTCCCGGAAAGGATATGATTCACAAAAAATCTTAAGTTCATGAATAATTAACCGTTAAAATAATCTATACATTATAAAAATGAATTGGGAAAAATGTTTGTATGTACCGGTATGTATATAAGTAGGCGAGCAAGGGGGGTCCAGGGGGCGCAGCCCCCCTGGCTAGACGGAAAGCCCCGCCGAAGGCGGGGCTTTGCGTCTAGTATATATATATATATATATGCGAAGATAAGTTTCTCGGGTTGAGTCGCGTGTGATGTTGAGATTTACTCGACGTTCGGCTCTCCTTTTGGAGCCATTTTCAAGAGTATGGAATTAGGGTGGAATTGTTAGGATGGTTTGTTTACGGGGTCGCAGTCTTGCTGGTCCCCAGGTCAATTTGGATGCCTCAGAGGCTTGGTTTGGTCTCTGAGAGCAGGAGGAAGTTTGAGTGTGTGTAATTGCGTTTGTGTTCGCATACATCCAGTCGCGGAAACCTTTCAGAACATATATATATATACACCCAATCTAAATCTCAGAAACAAACCCAATGTCCTAACACATCCATTAACCAAACCAATGACACATCGACTTGGGGAGGCAGACTGAGGCCCTGTAGTCAACCTAAACCGAACACAAACGCAATTACACACACTCAACCTTCCTCCTGCTCTCAGAGACCAAACCAAGCCTCTGAGGCATCCAAATTGACCTGGGGACCAGCAAGACTGCGACCCCGTAAACAAACCACCCAACAATTCCCCCCTAATTCCATACTCTTAAAAATGGCTCCAAAAGGAGAGCCGAAACGTCGAGTAAATCTCAACATCACACGCGACTCAACCCGAGAAAGCTTGTCTTCGCATATATATATATTTGGGTGTTTCATCTGAAACGAACATTTTATTTTCACGGACACACTGAAATATTGTTCTAAACATCGAAAAAAAAAATTGCTCGAAGTTTCAGCCCTTAATTTTAATTTTAAATACTTTTTCTCGATTTCCCATTTAAATTTATTTATTTATTTATTTATTTTTTTTTTTTAATTGTTATAGCTCTGATCGGTTTTATGATTTTTCAATTAGATTAGTCGCAATCTGTAGCGTTTTAGACACTCTTTAAAATGTCCAGTATTGTTTTATTTATACAATTAAATATTTACTATATAATATATAATATATACTACGCCCCCTGGACCCCCCACCAGCTGGCTCGGGCCCGCCTGCGGCGGACCCTCGCCTTTTCTTAATTATGAAAAGAAAATTTTTTTTTTTTTTTTTTTTTTTTTTTATTAAAAAAACATTCACACTTTTTTTCTCATTCACACTCACACTCACACACACATTCACACTGTCTTTTCGGCAGCTCAGGCCATATAAGACATTTACGATAACCGTTATTTATGAATTTATATATATTAGGGTCCAGGCATTTTTATTTAAGCCATCTGGTATCCAGATGGCTTAAATAAAATCATCGGACTGCCTGGGATCCGAACCCGCGACGTTTGGTATATGAGGTTAGCACGCTAACCTCTACACCACGCCCCGTGGGCGAAAAGAAATTTTTTTTTTTTTTTTTTTAAACATTCACACTTTTTTCTCATTCACACTCACACTCACACACACATTCACACAGTCTTTTCGGCAACTCAGGCCATTTAAGACTTTGACGATAACCGTTGTAAGTAATATATAAATTGTAAGTTCAGGCATTTCTATTTAAGCCATCTGGGAAAAGAAAATTATTACTACGTATTCCAGTCCAGTGCCTGCTTGAGGATTTGTTTACATTCAAAGAATACACAACTGCAAAGAATACTTAAATATTTCTCTATACATTTCCTATGGGAGAAATCGTAACTTTAAGAATTAATAACTCAAAAAGTTATAGGAATTTCGGGACCCGAGTATTTTTCCTGGGCCCTCCATAACGTCCTCTATAAGACTGCAAAATTTCGTTTCGAAATTCCAACGGGAAGTTGGTCAAACAGAGCGTGACAGACGGACGGACAGACGGACACACCGCAATTATTATATATAGATTAATTCATATACCCGAAAAAATAAGGATGTGCCGCCGGGAGTTGAACCAGAGATCCTCCAATTTGTACTCGGAGTGCCCTTACCACTAGACCACAGCACGACTTTCGGGTATATGAACTCACACTCAGTTGGAAAGCAATTTAAGTCATCAGAAGAAATGGACCCAAATTCAGCGCCACAAATTTCTCCCTCGACCAGGTGCTACTCTTGTTGTCGCTTATTACTGCTATCATAGCGGTCGCGCGTTTTCCAGTGGAGCACCAGCCTAAAACAATACTGGACATTTTAAAGAGTGTCTATTACACAAAAATAAAATAAACATGTACATGTTGGAAGGGGGGAGACTCTTTGATCAAACCATATATTTTGTAGGACAAATATTTTTTGTTCAATAATGTTAATAATTTTCTTAAGATTTAAAGAAAAAACCCATAAATAATATTAAATTTTTGAGAACGTCAAATTGAAATATTATATCTCTGCTACTCCTGTTAGCCACCACAATTAAGAATTGTTGTAAGAGGAAAAATTGGTTGTCTCATCAAAATGAAGCTACTCACGGAAAATTAGCTTGAGAGTAATAACTTGTAAAAATGGGCCTGGGATCCTGGACTATTATTTCAATGGAAAAAATTCAACGATCGAGAGGAAGTACTTAAAATTAAAAATAAGGGCTGAAACTTCGAGGGTTTTTTTTTTTTCGATGTTTGGAACAATATTTCAGTGTGTCCGCGAAAAAAAAAATGTTTGTTTCAAAAGAAACGCCCTAATGTATATATATATGTTACGCCGAATCGACGAAAATGCTTTTTCGGGTTTTTTATTATATTTTTGACCCAAAGAATTTGGCAAAAATGTTGTTGCCGAATTCGCGAAATAGGCATAAAATTGGCAGAGGGCTTTCCGAATTCATGAAAACGGCAAAATTTTGCCGATTTCATGAAATAAGCAATTTTGTCGATTCGGCGAAACACTATATAGATCTATATAATAAAAATAGTAATTTATTTAAAATTTTTTTTTTTTTAAATTTATAAAAGGTCTAATGTTTTGTTTCATTTCTTTTAAGGTTTAACGCCCACTGTTTTACGGCAGGGAACAAACCAAGCTGTCAGATTTTGGGTCATGGAGACATTAAAAGAATGGTGGGGAGAAGAGTCTCCCAATAAACTTTTAGTTGGTCTTTTTGGAGCAACTGCTGGTGCGGCTTCTGTATTTGCTAACACCCCAGTTGATGTCGTCAAAACACGGATGCAGGTAATATGAATTAATTAACTTAGAGAAAGAGAAACATATGAGCAAAGCGTTTATTTTAAAATCATATTTATTTTGTCTTTTAGGGGCTTGAAGCATCAAAATATAAAAATTCATGGGACTGTACTGTAAAAATTATGACACAAGAAGGACCTTTAGCGTAAGTTATTTTATAATTATTTAATAATTTAACATTTTGTGAGGTCCTTGACTTATGGCTTAGAGATTGAGCATTAGCTTGTGGTGCCAAAGGTTAAAGGTTCCCGTCCCAGGCGAGAAATTTATACAATTTGTGAGGCTCTACAAACACCAACAAATACTCACATTCCCCCTCGTATATGCAATTTGGCATTGCATTTCTCTAACAAGATAATTCATTTGTAGTGAGTAGGCCTAATCTTTAAAGAAAAAATTTCACTTTTCAACCATTTGTTATGAAAGCAAGCAAAGAAATTTATTAATCTGCTCTAACACCCTACTGCAAGCAGTATTTTATTTTAAATGTTGATTGCTTGAAATAAACTCTGGTTATTTTTCAAAATTTTAATCTCATATTTGGATTTTAAAGATGATTTTGTAGTGTCCCACAGAGCCAAAGGACATAAGTGAAAAAAATAACGAAAGTGAGACACTAACCCTTGGGAGAATACGCCTTTGTAAGGGAACCCGTCAAGGGTGAGTTTAAATTATTTAAAATAAATTTTTGACTGACATTTAAAGTTAAGGTGTTAAGAGAGAGTGAAATTTGAGGCCAAAAAATATATATAGTTGGCGAGAAAAATTGTAAATGAATTATATGAACTATGTAAAATCTGAATAATAAGTGCTACGTAAATGAATAAACACACTTGGCCTCCGTCATCAAACTTTTGTCTTTTATTAACAAAAATTATTCCTGACTCCGAGGGCAGCCACTCTTAATTGGCAACTGAAGTCCAGGGGGGTCTCTCGTTATTCCAACGGCCCCTGGAACTTTCAGTGAGAGTTCCTCCACTCTCATCGGAGTCCGGACATACCCGTCTGCCAACACCCCATCCACACCTTAACACAACATTGGTGACCCCGATTTTGAACATTTGGCTGCGAGGTCGCCCACGACATCAACGACACCCGCGATCATCATGAGCGACGCGGAGAACGATGATAAGCCGTCCGTCGTCGCCCCGGGTCCCGCGAGGCTAGAAGCCTCCAAGGTGTTCGTCGACCAGCTCTACATCCGACTCCCGCCGTTCTGGCCGACCAAACCAGAGATTTGGTTCGGTCAGATAGAGGCCCAATTCGAGTTACAGCGCATCAAGAGCGAAGTAACAAGATTCAACCACCTTATGGCTCAGCTCGCACCGGACGTAATCGAAAACATCTTTGACTTGGTCTCATCGAAGGAAGACCGGAAATACACAGTGGCCAAGTCGAGACTATTGAAGATCTTTAAAGAATCCAGTGAGCGGCGGTTTAAGAAGCTGGTCGGCGAGATGGTGTTGGGCGATATGCGCCCCAGTCAATTGTTGTGCAAGATGAGAAGTCTGGCGGAAGATATACCCGAGCCATTGTTAAAGACTATATGGCTGGAGAAGTTGCCAGGATTTATACGTGGAGTGTTGGCCGCTTGCGACGGTAGCCTCGACAGGCTGGCGGAGATTGCTGACCGAGTGTGGGAAACCAGCAGATTTCACATTGGCGAGGCGGCCTCAATCTCGCCGATGCCGAATGAAGCAGTGGAACTGCGAAGAGAGATGGCTGCTCTGCACGCGTCCGCGAAGCCAACCGCGAAACGAGAAGATTCTGAAACCGTCGAACTTCGGCGACAAGTGGCTGAATTGCGGGCCGAATTGTCCGAGTCCGCAAGAAGATCGAGAGCATCGGAATTCAAGGAATTAAGAAGAGCCATTGACGACATCCGCCGAGACGTTAGTGAACTAAGATCGCGTGAGAGAAGCCGCGGGCGAAGCTCCAGTCGAAGGCGTGAGCGAAACACTAAGTACTGTTTCTACCACGACAGATTTGGAAAAAGATGTTACGCCGACAAATGCCAACAGCCATGTAGTTGGGAGGCGGAAAACGGCGACCGGCGGGCATAGAGGAGACCTCCGATCTGGGATCGGGCGCGGCTGATGGCACGGTGGTGCCGACCTTCGGATGTGAAATTATCGAAGTCGAATTGGGACTGAGAAGAAAATTCGTGTGGCCTTAGGAGCCGATTTCCTCCGTCATTTTGTTTCCATTACTGACAGGCCGCCTCTGTGTTGTAAGCCCCGTCGGCTGGTCAAATGAAAATTGGGAATCGCCGAGCACGAATTGAACTACATCTTGAGGAGCGGTATCATTGGGGCCTTCTAAGCCGACTAGAGTAACAAAGAAGAAAAACCTTCAGTGGCAAGCGCGCGGAGACTGTCGACGCCTGAAACCTGGATACGCGCTGCCCGAGGAGAAGGATGAACCCAGGGACAAGACAATACCACCGCCGCCACCCCCATCGCCACCGTCACCGCCGAGGGAAAGAAGAACGCGAGGTAGGCGAATTGTGAAGTTCCCGGAGCGACACGCGGATATAGTGAGAGTGTGGTGCGGTTGTCTAGCCCCGATCGTTATATTTTTTAAACTCGTGTTTTAATTATTTATTTATCTTATCGAATTTTAACATTTTTTACCAAACCGTATTTTAATCTTTCACCTCATTATTTATTTTCTTATCATCTAATTTATTGTCACGTCCATTTCATTAGTAACAAAAGTTTTAACATTTATTTATTTATTGTATATATGTAGTTAGTAATCAAAGTTTTATTATTTATTTATTTATTATGTACATGGGTAGTAACCAAAGTTTTAAAATTTATTTATTTATTGTATATATGTAGTTAGTAATCAAAGTTTTATTATTTATTTATTTATTATGTACATAGTAGTAACAAGTTAAAATTAATTATTTATTGTAATATATATAGGTAGAAACCAAAGTTTTATTATTTATTTATTTATTAGAGTTGTTATTGTGTCGAACGCACCTCCGTTGCTGGGGGGGGAGTGGTGTAGTGTCCCACAGAACCAAAGGACATAAGTGAAAAAAATAACGAAAGTGAGACACTAACCCTTGGGAGAATACGCCTTTGTAAGGGAACCCGTCAAGGGTGAGTTTAAATTATTTAAAATAAATTTTTGACTGACATTTAAAGTTAAGGTGTTAAAAGAGAGTGAAATTTGAGGCCAAAAAATATATATAGTTGGCGAGAAAAAATTGTAAATGAATTATATGAACTATGTAAAATCTGAATAATAAGTGCTACGTAAATGAATAAACACACTCGGCCTCCGTCATCAAACTTTTGTCTTTTATTAACAAAAATTATTCCTGACTCCGAGGGCAGCCACTCTTAATTGGCAACTGAAGTCCAGGGGGGGTCTCTCGTTATTCCAACGGCCCCTGGAACTTTCAGTGAGAGTTCCTCCACTCTCATCGGAGTCCGGACCTACCCGTCTGCCAACACCCCATCCACACCTTAACACAACAATTTAAAATTTGAAAAGCCTAGATATTATGATGGGTCGTTTTGAGAAAGAATGATTCATGTATCTCTTTTTTCATTCAACTGCTAGCCTTAAGTCGACCAAATTTTATACTTTGGTTTGTCAAAATTTAAACTTCAACTTCCTTATTTATTTAATCTATTGACAAATAGGTCAATAGATTTAATAAATAAGGTCAGCGTTGGTGGAAGCAGGGCGTTTCACACAGAATATATTTGAAAAGTAAAAGTTTTTTGGATTTTGAGAAAATTACTGTTCCAACATATCACAACATAAAAAGCAATATATACACTCATGTTTATATGATAATTTTTGCCTTTTTCCAGATTCTACAAAGGAGTGACAGCTCGACTTACGCGGGTTTGTCTCGATGTTGCCATTACCTTCATGATCTACGATTCTTTTATGGATCTTTTTAACAAATATTGGCCTAAAAAAGAATAATTTTTCATTCCGGTAATTTTATTCATGGACAACTCTTTATTTTTGTTTTATATTTTAGTTCAAATAACGGTTATTTTTTCTCTTTTCAATAATAATTAAAATTTTACAAGATCATTTTAATAGTGATTTAAAAAAAAAAAAAAACTATTTTTGTAATTATTTTTTAAATTTTTTTCTATATTCTTTATATTTAAAATTATAACATATGCCTATATACATTCCTTTTAGATTATATATATATATATCCAAAAGGAGAGCCGAAACGTCGAGTAAATCTCAGCACCCCACGCGACTTAACCCAAGAAAGCTTATCTTTGCATATATATATATATATATATATAATATGAATTAAAATATTTCATAAAAGATAAAATATTTAACAAAACTAATTTTAAAAATTTGTTCAATTTGAAACTCTTTATTCAAATTTATTAAGTATTAGCACCCTTTTAATTAAATTTATATGGGGATCACAAAATAAAATATTTCCTTATTTGATGCTGTTTCTGTAAAATGCGGCATAAGGACATATAGTATAATATTTATAAACTATTCATTATTAAAAGATCAACAAAAATCAAACAAATACATGAGATTAAATATAGCCCTACCATCCTGCCATCTATTGGCAAATTTTCGTAATAGTTGGGCTTTTTTGGCTAGAATTTTTAAGACCCCTAACGCCATCTTATCGGCTTTAACATGCGAACTTTGCATCCCGAAGCCTCTTAACTTCAAATAATTAAACAATGCTACCCCGGAGAGTAATTTCTTAATAACAATAGAGGGGTGCTTCTGATATGTATACTGTAAATGAATCATTAATTTTTATTCTTTGATACAACTTTCATGCATTTTTTATATATGAACATTGTCTAGTCTATTTTATTAAGATTTACAATTTTATTCCGTCTGCTTTTTCGACGAACTTAGTACTTAAGTCATCGGACTTCCTTTTTATATTAACTTTCCATTTCTGCCATGCTCAAATTTCTCCGTTTTAAAGTTCCATGAAAAATATAAACGAATTTATATATATATATTATATTGGACATTAAAAATGTCTTTGAGGGGACCAAAAAAATAACCGTTTCTCATTCCAAAGGTTGTCCTTAATATTATTTTAAAGTGAATATGATTATTTAATTAATTTGCATTGACTTGGAGATACCACCTGGGTTGTTCTGAGTGCGATTGTCTCTATGGAAAAACTAATTTAAACTGACCTTGATTTTTAATATGAACATTTCTTGCTTGAATTACTAGATATATAAAACTTAATTCTACAGCCACTGTTTGAAAAAATTTTCAAACAGCTTTGAAATTTTTGCTTTTGTATTAATAATTAAGCTCAGATTAAATTTGTTACGCCCACTTTCCTTTTTTCTCTTTAAAAGATCTAGACTAATAATCAAACATTAAATATACGAAAAAACTCGACAATATATTGAATTAAGATAATAAAAAAAATTTATGCAATATTCCAAAAAAAATTGAATAATTTTATCAACTATTAGATTTAATATAAATTTTAACATTCCATATAAGTTTTTATTCTTTGAAATGTTAATTATGTTAAAATGAATTTTATATTTATTATTTCAATTTTATTTTAATATATTTCTATTTTTTTTTAATATTTATATTTTTGGTACAAATATATTTATATATACACAATTCTGAAAATTAGTATTTACTTTTGTAATATTAATTAGAGATCATATTTTAAAAATATTTATTAATTAAAATATTTATAGTAGAAAATAATTTTTTATTATTTGAAATTCTTTTTAAATAAATCCCTTCTTTTTTTTTTTTAAGATTTTCCATAATAATCTAGGAAAAATTCACTTGAAATAGATGTCTAAAAAGCATTTGGTATAAATACAAATGAAATTTAGCTATTTGATTGTAGAAATTTCGTATGATTTTTATAGATTTTCTAATAAATATAAGTTGAAGAGAAGTTGCTGTTGATGTTATGAAATGGAAAAGAGCAAGTTCAGCAGCATCAAATAAAGAGAGCCTTTGGATGCCAAATTCCGAAAGGCACTATAAACTTACACGAAACATTGATACTCGCCTGTTTTTATAAAAAAATTCGTGGCACAACAACAATGACAACTTAGTGCCTAATTAGTTTATAAGCCAACGAGGACTGAGGATGGACGAATAAAATTTTGTCCGAAACGTCTCCCTTTCGGCATTTGGCATCCAAAGGCTCTCTTTGCTCTTTTCCATTCCTTTACTAATAAAGGCCACTCATAAGCCCCTTTTATAAGCACAATGTATGGGAATATTTAAGCACCCCCATGCGTTTCTTCATGAGAATAATTCATTGTTTTCAAAATTTTTTCAATAGATGAATGGATAAACGGGCGATTCTTAGGCTAAATCAGGTACACCAGATTTTGTGTGTTCCTCGGGCATGGTGTAGACAGGGCCGGATCTAGGGGGGGGCAGTGGGTGCCTGTGCCCCGGGCGGCAGATATCAGGGGGCGGCAATTAAAGAAAGATTTACTAAAAAAAAAAGGCAAAATGATATGAATTTTGTATAGAAAATTTTAAGGAGGGGACGGCAAATTAAATTTTGCCCCCCTAAAAATCTCCTAGTTCCGGCCCTGGGTGTAGTTGATAGCGCGCCTGCCTTGTTTACCAAGGGTTGGGGGTTCGGAGCCCAGGTAGTCCAATGATTTTATTTATGCATATTTATGCCATTTGGTATCAGTGGCGTACCGAGGGGGGCGGGGGGCGGTCCGCCCCAGGCCCCGTGCCGGCATAGGCCCCCATATATTTATAAAAAAAAAAATTAATGAAAATTTCTCTTTGAGAGGCCCCGGGGCCCTCAGGGCTCAAATAAAAACCGAAAAATTTACATTAAAAAAATCAAAATTTAATGAAAATTTCTCTTGTGAGGACCCGGGGCCCTCAAGGCTCAAGTAAAAACCGAAAAATTTACATTAAAAAAATCAAAATTTAATGAAAATTTCTCTTTAAGAGGATCCGGGGCCCCTCAGGGCTCAAATAAAAACCGAAAAATTTAGTTAAAAAATCAAAATTTAATGAAAATTTCTCTTCGGGAGGTCCCGGGACCCTTGGGGTTCAGGGATATACGGTATTTTAAAAATATTTTTATGTATGGAGGAGAAGGATATTTAAAGATGAGTACCCCCCAAAAAAAAAATTCAATATAAGGCCTCCTCTTCTAGTGCCGCCCCAGGCCCCCAACTGCCTCGGTACGCCTCTGGCCAAATGCCAAACAAAGGAGACGTTTCGGGTAAAATTTATTCGTCCACGTTGTGTAGTACGGACTGAGGATGGACAAATAAATTTTATGCCAATCTACTCCTTCGGCATTTGGCATACAAATGCTTTCTTTTTTTTTTTTTTGCTTATTTTTCAACAATATTGTTGAAAGAAATTATTTTAAAATAAAAATATTATAATAAAATAAACACAGTACTTGAGAACGGCTGCAGAATAAACATTCGAAACGTTTTACATACAGTATTTATATTTTTAATAAATAATTAATAGTGGTTGAGTTAGTGGCTGTAGATATTGCAATGTTGGGTAGCGAGGAGCAAGCCAAAATTTCTAATTTTGTAAATTATTAAATAAAGAACAATTTGAACTGTTAAATTAAAACGAAAATGGATAAAAATAGACTAATCACTTTTATATAACTATTTATAATAAAGAAATATTGAAAAAATTAATCATTTAATACTTCGAAACTCTCTGAGCCATTGCCCCCATGGTAGAAATTTTAAAAAACCGACTTGGCCAAATGACACATGTTCATAATGAATATGTACATGAAAAATTGTAAGTAAATATATGTAAATTTATTATTTATTTTCATATGTATACGTTTGTAAAAAAGAAAATCTCTTTCAATTTGTCATGTAGCCTGAAGGACTGAAGATGGCAAAATAAAACTTTCGCCGAAACGTCTCAATTGGAATTGTTGTTTTTCTTTGGTCCAAAACCTCTTTGGCTGCATCCTCGCTACCCAACAAATAATTAATAACAAAAATGTGATCTATAATTAAAAATTCCACTAATAATAATAATTAAAACCACAAAAGCTTTAATAAACAAAATAAACATAATCAATGATTAATTAATTACTTCATTCATACGTTTTTTTATTTTATTTTAATACATTTTTATTAAAAATAAGATCTGTTGTAACAGGAGAATAGAATAGTAGAGGAGTGTGTTGGCGCGAAAAGTGACGTCATCAAAAGAAAGGAATACTCCTTTCTGTTTTTAATCTCCTGGTAATTAAATTATTATTTTGTATATCAAATCTTTATAATAGAATAAAATAACTGATTTGTGCTGCACTCTTGTGGAGACTTTAACAATTATACTTATAATTCTAAACGTCTCCGCAAGATCGCAGCACAAATCAGCTTGAATAGGAACACTCCTGTCTGTTTTTAATCTCCTGATACAAAAAAAATATTTTGTATTAAACTTATAATTCTAAACGTCTCCACAAGATCGCAGCACAAATCAACCTGAGACCTCCTGCCTGAGATAGCCTCTTCAATGAGTGTTGAAATACGAGGTTGTAATATGGCATTACATTCCCTATCTTACAGGCTAAGGCAACTTCTATTGGAGGAATTTAAATCCATTGTTCTTATATCATTAATTTGTGATAATACCCTGCTCATTTACTCCTCCAAATTTGTTCTCGCCCTCGGAGTTTGGTGTAGGGGTTAGCGTGTAAACCTCGTATACCAAAAGTCGCGGGTTCAGACCCTAGGCAGTCTGATGATTTTATTTAAGCCATTTGGATACTAATATGTATATTAATCTCTATAACGGATATCGTAAAAGTCTTAAATGGCCTAACTTGCCAAAAAGACTGTGTGT